>AFRD01000584.1:0-16753 GCA_000222875.2 Periglandula ipomoeae IasaF13
CCGCTTCATAAGCCTGGAGAAGTACGGAGTACACAGAAGTGTAATAAGTAGAGGCTGCACGAACGAGTATACGGAGCATTCTGCAGCATGTTCGTCGTGTCAGTGTATATCTGAATGAAAGTCATGCTTGAGAAGTTGTACATCTGCCAATCAGTTTAGTGACGCAACCTTTTTTTTACGTATCCGCTGTCTCTCTGCTTGCTGAAATAGAATAAATTAAGACAGCTCCAAGCGCTTCATTTTGCTGAAATGCGAGCGGGCCCGTGCCGGCCATTTTACGTTGAGTCTCCTGAGGTGCATACGCGGCAAACCCAATTCGTGAGTGCCACAAGCAGGTGAGTATGCTCCAGAGGCCGGTAAGCTGCGTATTTCACGGGTTATTTAGCGGCATAAGAGCCTCCAGTTGAGCAATCGATTCCTCAATGCCTCCTCTGACAGTCCAATTCAGTATGATAACCGTGGTGGACGGTATATCAGATAACTTATTCCCATCCCAAGAGTTTCAAGAGTGAAATTCGTTTTGGACCTGAAATATTAGGCCACCAGTCTTGCCAGAAATAGACTAGCGCATCTCCAAGACCCTTCTCAAGCTCGGTTACCCCACCTGTGTGGGTGGCCGGCCAAAGCGAGTGAGGGAGAAAAAAAAAGTCGCTGGAATGACCCGAAAAAAAAAAATCACAAAAATTTTGGCTGGGACCGCAAGAATTTCTACACCGATAAACCCCACTACTATTTGTCCGCCTTTCCTCCCTCTCAATCTCTTCTCTTCCCCATCCTCTTTCAGTCGTCTTCGACACCCGACAACCTCTCTCCCTCCTCCCCTTTCAGACATATTTCAAGATGGCGGACGAAGTCTACGACGGTGCCGTTGGTATCGATTTGGGTGTGTACATCTACTCATGCTCCTCGACGATGTTCTTGCGACGATGTTGAGAGGCTGCCGCCGGCGGAGTTGTCGCCCTCCAGCCTCGCGATGTCGGCAAGAAATTTTCATCGCACTCAATAACAGACCTGCAAAATACTAACATAAGCTTTCAGGTACCACCTACTCTTGCGTGGCCATCTACGAAGGTACCAATGTTGAGATCATTGCCAACGAGCAGGGTTCTTTCACCACCCCTTCTTTCGTTTCCTTCACCGAGAAGGAGCGTCTGATTGGTGATGCTGCCAAGAACAATGCTGCCATGAACCCCAAGAACACCGTCTTCGATGCCAAGTGAGTTCTATCCGATGAACTGCGCAGTCCTCGAGTGGCGCGCCTGGTTGCAAGTTGGAACAGTAATTGACAAAGTTTCCACAGGCGTCTGATTGGTCGCCGCTTCGATGACTCTACCGTCAAGAAGGACATCGAGTCTTGGCCTTTCACCATTGTTGAGGACAATGGTCAGCCCAAGATTGAGGTCGAGTACCTCGGCGAGAAGAAGCAGTTCTCCGCCCAGGAGATCTCTTCCATGGTCCTCCTCAAGGTACGACAAGAGCCCAAACCATTTGTCGCGATGCGGGGTTTTTCTATCTTTCGTTTCGCGCATCACGAGCATTCCTTTGCTGACTCTCTGAACAGATGAAGGAGATTGCCGAGACCAAGCTTGGCAGGAAGGTCGAGAAGGCCGTCATCACTGTCCCCGCCTACTTCAATGACAACCAGCGTCAGGCTACCAAGGATGCTGGTGCCATTGCTGGCCTCAACGTCCTCCGTATCATCAACGAGCCTACTGCTGCCGCCATTGCCTACGGTCTGGGCTCTGGCAAATCTGAGAAGGAGCGTAACGTCCTGATCTACGATCTTGGTGGTGGTACTTTCGATGTTTCTCTTCTGAACATCCAGGGTGGTGTCTTCACTGTCAAGGCTACCGCCGGTGACACCCATCTTGGTGGTCAGGATTTCGACACCAACTTGCTCGACCACTGCAAAAAGGAGTTCACCCGCAAGGCCAAGAAGGACCTAAGCGGTGACGCCCGTGCCCTGCGAAGACTCCGAACTGCTTGCGAGCGTGCCAAGCGTACCCTGTCTAGCGGTGCTCAGGCCACCATTGAGATTGACTCTCTCTTCGATGGTGAGGATTTCACCATGTCCATCACTCGTGCTCGTTTCGAGGACCTGAATGCCAAGGCTTTCTCTGGCACCCTCGAGCCCGTCGCCCAGGTCCTCAAGGACGCTGGCATTGAGAAGTCCGCCGTTGAGGAGATTGTCTTGGTTGGTGGTTCTACCCGTATCCCCAAGATCCAGAAGCTCTTGTCCGAGTTCTTCGACGGCAAGAAGCTCGAGAAGAGCATTAACCCCGATGAGGCTGTCGCCTATGGTGCTGCCGTCCAGGCCGGTATTCTCTCTGGCAAGGCTACCTCTGCCGAGACCGCCGACCTTCTCCTGCTCGATGTGTGCCCTCTGTCTCTCGGTGTCGCCATGGAGGGGAATATCTTCGCTGCAGTCGTCCCAAGGTAAAGCGTCTTCTGAGTCCCTTTGCATCTTGAATTGTCGTTGCTAACTGATTTTTAGAGGACAAACCGTTCCCTGTCTCAAGAAGCGGTAAGTTGTCACTTGTATCCATTCGGAGGAGAGCCGACGGTATAAGTGGGTCCCGCAAGTGCGGCCACGCAGCAACTCCAAAAATGGAAGGAACCCTCAGACCCGGCTGCCAGCACTTGATATGAACAACCACTGAGGATAACCACTAACTCAATTTTCACAGAACTTTCACGACTGTTGCCGACAACCAGCAGACCGTTCAGTTCCCCGTTTACCAGGGTGAGCGTGTCAACTGCGAGGACAACACCTCCCTGGGAGAGTTCACTCTTGCTCCCATCCCTCCCATGCGTGCCGGCGAGGCCGTCCTTGAGTGTGTCTTCGAGGTCGACGTCAACGGTATCTTGAAGGTCACTGCTACTGAGAAGACCTCTGGCCGCAGCGCCAACATCACCATTGCCAACTCTGTCGGCAAACTGTCCGCTGGCGAGATCGAGAAGATGATCTCCGATGCCGAGGCTTTCAAGAGCAACGACGAGGCCTTCAGCAAGCGATTCGAGGCTAAGCAGCAGCTCGAGTCCTACATTGGCCGTGTTGAGGAGATTGTCACCGACCCCACTCTGTCTCTCAAGCTCAAGCGTGGCCAGAAGGAGAAGATTGAACAGACCATCTCTGAGGCTATGGCTACCCTCGAGATCACCGACAGTTCTGCCGAAGACTTGAAGAAGCAGGAGCTTGCCCTTAAGCGCCTTGTCACCAAGGCCATGTCCTCCCGATAAATGCGCCAGCCTATGATGTGCTGGGGCTGTTGAAGGGAGTTGGTCATGACATGATGATTCCAAAACATGTGGGTTGAAGAGCAGGACGGCGTTGTATTTAAGCGGTGGCACCTGTATCCAAAAGTTGATGGAGGGACTACCCATTTAGGGCATCTGCACTGGATCTCGGAACCATGAAAGGGAGTTCACGAGAACATAGTGAGAGAAGCTTTATATATCATTTCCTTTGTTGGTTTTCTAATTATTTACTATTTTCCGGATCTGTGGACATTCAACGTGACGGAGAGAACAAGGGCACAGTTCAAAAAGTTCTGCGGATCATGAAAAGTTTTCCTTTCTCGTCAGACCCCGTGCAGGAAGGCTTGATGATGGACAATGATTGCATAGTTGGAGGGTTCCCGGCCTGACGATGTGCGAGGAACGAGCGGCCGATGGATGAAGAATAGACTCGGTAGAATGGAAAAATTCGCGGTTCCTAAAAATGGTGATGTGACTGCTTGTCTGGTGGTGTTGTCATCTCGTGTCCCCGATGTTGACGTGAGTAATGTGCGCGTTCATGTGTTGGCTGTTCGAATACGATGTGACATACGCAAATATACTTCGAGATCCTGAAGTATACTTGCAGATATCCTAATACATTTGTGTATATTTTCAGGTACTAGAGTATATTGGCATATACGGGAATACCTTATTGTACCTGGACTGTATTTCCGGACCAAAATGTTGTTCCTCGTCGTCGATCGCGTTGCCACACATGAGTACTCAAACATTGACATCGCTCGAATGAGCATCGACGTCGTTGACTTAGTGGTTTACAAAATCAGAGAACTCCTTGGAAGAACATCAGGCTAAAAATGACGCACTGAGGCAGAGGCGATATTGGGAGAAGCTACCCTTGTTGTACAAGACGTATTTTTCGACAGGGAGGACCAACAGTAAGTCGAATGATATGACCGTTCTAAGAAAATAGAAGACAAAGTGGCAAAGCCTTCACATGGGGGAGAAGTCCCCTGAGCCTCTGTGCGGGCAAACGGGCGAACTTGACGTAGTCTTCGGGAGAACTGGCTGATACAGACGAGCGTCGAGTTTCAATGGTGGCTGAAGTTGTCGATTGTGTCGCTGATCCCTGCCATACGCGACAGGTCTTCTTTCACGACGCCGTTTATGAGTTCAATCCCCCTGGACTGTTGAGATGAAGGGCCTTCACGAGGGACGGACTGATCACTGTCTGTCGCATGACCCTCTTGCCCATCAGAAATAGACCTGCTTGAGATCGGGAGGCCTTCTTCGAGTAACGGGAGCGAATCTGGCTGCATTCGACGCTCGTCTGGCATTCTCGTACATGAGGTCTTCTCAGCAGTGTTCAAACTCATTGTGGAGCAGATGATCTTCTTTTTGAACCTGCTGCTTCGAAGTTTACCGCCTCAAGCCGTTAGGGTACCAAAATTGGGAGATTATTTCTATCAGAAGAGGGCACGTGTGATCTACATGATGGTAACAATAACCAGACGAATAACGGACGGTCCGAGAGAAGCTCGCATAGCTGGGAACGTGGTAGCCTCGCAGGAACAAGTGCAGCTTGCAATGAAGAGCCACTGGACATGATCGAGCCTTTCGTTTGTAACAGGCTATTTTATTAATGTGCCCGACTTGGTCAATCTACGTATCGTATTATACGTAGTAGCGTACGACCAATGTGTCGGACGCAAGGGGTTGGCGTGAGAACTACAAGCATTTGAGTGTGAGTCTTATCCTCACGGTCATGACTTCAAGTTGAATGCGTTGCGATGCACAAGGGTCAGGAATGTCTCTCAATGATTGAATCAATTGAAAAACTCGACTATTTGTAATGTATAAAGACGGTTGAACCCCCATAATCTCTCCTCTGTGCAAATGTAAGCTACGATGTACTGTTCCTTCTCTCCAACCACCAATAGCTGGTGGCCTCAACCAAGAAGCCCCTAATTACAAACCCAATTGAAAGCATGAATACAAGTCTCGGGAAGGCTTCTTGAACTCATCAGTCCTCAGGGTCCTTCAGCTGTACCATTTCTGTCACAGCCAACAGGGGTTTCACTGTGTTGTTCCGAATCTGGACAACTCTCTCAGCATGCCAGGTCTCGCCAAACTTCTCCGTCAACTCGTCATAGACCGAGATGATCTCCATATATGGGTGGTTGCGTCGCAAGAGCTTTTCCAGCTTTCTGAGGGCATGTTCCACCTGAATGAGATCCTTGCAGCGGCCCAGATGACTTAGAGGTCCAGTTGCGCCCAGAACAGCAAAGATAGCTGAAGCGACATGCTTCAGGTAAGAGTCACTACAGCCCTCAACATTAGCCATGCTTTTAGTCCATGATCTAGGGTCGGTCCAGTCGCCATGTAAAGTCGTCGCTCGCACGCAACCACCCAAAACGTCTCCCGCGAGGCGTACTTCAATGTCGCTGAGCAGGTCGTCTCCTAATGCTTTCACAGCATCAAGCTTCTCTGTACCACTAGTTCTCCTGTGGTGATCCACGATTTTGCCAATCCACTCTTGG
Organism: Periglandula ipomoeae IasaF13; assembly: GCA_000222875.2. Lineage (NCBI taxonomy): Eukaryota > Fungi > Ascomycota > Sordariomycetes > Hypocreales > Clavicipitaceae > Periglandula > Periglandula ipomoeae. Next base: position 5,778 of record AFRD01000584.1, read on the forward strand.
AGGAGGCCTACACCTCTGCATAAAGGCGCATAACACTGTGATATTACCTCCATGAGGCCTTCTGCTGCAGGGCCTCCACTGGTGTCGTAATTCCTCAGCTCATTTCTGAAGTTGTTCAAGACTCCCCCTAAAGCCGTCAATCCAAAAGGAATCATCTTCGCCGCGGATCAGTCTGTACACCATACGCTCTAGCTGCTCCTTAGTAACTCTACCCTTAGGCTCTGGGTTGGGAAGACTTGAATACTCAAAACCCTTCTTATGTGCAGCTCTTGCTACCTCGAGCACTCTCTGATACTAGTCGGGGGTTAGATCTCAGACTTCGCAAAGGGGAGGGAGGCTCGTGATGTAAACATTTCCTTTCTTATCGAAGCAAACGGTGCCCATACTGATTGGGATGCCGATATCATGCTTCATCGTCATCAAGTCTTGGATATCTTGCAGGACTAATTCTCAAGCAGCACCCCGGAACACGTCGCCAGAGAAGGGCGGTCTCAAAGTGGCAGAACCAGGACCGCTCGAGAATTGAAGTAGTTGAGCAGTATACGGTTTGCTCAAGGCGTTTTTAACTATTGGCCTCGTCACAAGATCACATTCAACCAGGTGTTGAAGTTTGTAGGCTTCCGCTGGAGGGTCACCTTCAGCTGGAGGGCGAAATGTAGCCTCAACCCCCCGTCCGTCGACAGTGACGACCCCAATGCTGGGCCGAATAGGGTTTTGCCTTGGGGCTATCCGCTGTCGCTTCCACAAAATTTCTGCCAGCTTCTCTGCATTCTGATTTGCCAGCCAGATAATGCTGGATGCGATGATGTTGAATTCGAAAGGTAGACGGGAGTCAATGAAAGAGGGTCTGAGCTAATGCTCCTAAGAAGCGTGAGTCCTAACGCCTGTACCTGTATTGCTTCTTGAGGGTTAGCAAATCTTGGGATTGATTCGTGACTAGAAACAATTTAAAGACACTTACTTTCAGTTTAGTTGGAAATGTAAAGAAAATGAATTCTGAGTGACGGTGAGTGTAGCTGATAGATTGCACAACTAATAAAAAAACTATTATCGGAGGAAGGCATTTAGAGGATTGAGCTGCGTGTGCTACGGTAAGCAGTTTGTTCACTCTCGATTCGCTGTGACAACACTGGCAGCTGTTAAAGCGCGTCCAAGCTTATAACAACGCAGGTGTTGCCAGCCGCCCAAGGCATCAGTTGAGCTAGAAGTGGGCTTGAAGTGAACCACAAAAACTCAGCCACTGAATTTGTTGCACTTTTACAGTTCATCTTCCTCCTCTTTCTTATCGCTCTTTGACTCCTTCGTTTCGTTTTCCGATACCATTTCATCCTCATAGAATCTCATCTTTCTGATATCTTCACTTCTCAAATTTGGCAGCATTAAAAGGGCCCTGACTCTGTTCGTTTGCCTCTATCCCCACGACAACGCTATCATGGAGAGCTCAACAAAATGGGATGTGTGTCCCTTCGGCATGAAGGCATTGGAAGAGGCACTTACTGGGGAGAACTGCCTCGACTATGAGACTATTCTCACATACAGCTTCAATCCGTCAACGAGCAACACCTGTTCTCATCTAAACGCACAATGGCAATATTCCCTGAAGGCTTGGGGCTTTCAGAACTTTGGGGGTACCTCTCTTGGGCAAGAAAATAGGCTCCTCAGCGTGACCTATGGTAACGAGATCCTTGCCCGCGTCATGGAAGGGTTGAGCGGGGGGGATCTTTTCTCGCCCAAGTCTTGTTCAAGACATGGTTCTTTTGACGATCCATTAGACGAGCTATCTGAGGAGTCATCGGAGGAGAACGGCGACGACTACAAATCCCAGGCATGGTACAAGTTACGACTGCTGACACGATGTGTGCCGCCCTACGCTCAAGAGAAGTTTCAAGACGAAGAGACAGCAACGGGCAGCACCACCATGATGAAGTCAGTGCTTCCCTCAAGGAAGCTTGTTAACGGAAGCTATAAGGTTGAAGGACCTAGTCGAATATTTGTGGGTTACAATGCTGTGAATTTTAACCCCGTGGTGATTGCATACCCTACATTTGAGATGAGACGAGAATCATTCCTCGACACTGATGACCTGCAATCCGCTTCTTTCTGGGATCTTGTTACTGGGAGAAATGTCCCTAACTCTATGGTGATATTGCACGAAGATATGCTTGTCCGTGGGAATTTGAAAGCAACAAAGCGGCTGCTAAACTGGGTACACAGTGAACCCCTCCAAAGCGAGACTGCGGATAAGTTAAGGGATTTTGGATTCAAACCTGGGAATGAGGATGTCCTCTCCCTCGACTGGGCTTGGCTGGACACGCGATGTTCCAAAATATGCGAGCAGTTGGCTGAGGGCGTCCGAGTCACACCGCTCTGTGCCAGAATCGGATCGATGGCTTGGTCTAGAGAATGGCGAGAGAACCCACCTCAAAAAGGTGAGGATACTGAAGCCCGTTTGCAGTTTCCTGGCTCCCCGAAAACGACTACGCCAGGCATGTATTTTGCGGCGTTCCCCTTGCTGTCGACATTAATTTTCCCTGATGGGATCTGGACTTTGTTGAAAGATTTTGTTCATGCCTACCGCAATGAACTCTTTAATACAACCAGTCTGCTCATGGCTCTGATTGTGTGGAAGGATCTCATTACGGCAGAGGACTACATGGAGGAGACATTCCCTAATCCAAAAAACAAATACAGCTTGGCTAGATCCCTGAGACTAAAGAGGGTGGGCATCGAGGCGTTCTGTTTACATTTTCACCACTGGCTGAGGCTCTGCTGGGAGCTTGGGCTGTCTAGATTCCCGCACCCTTTCCGAATCATGCCCTTGATGATGAGAAAGAACAATCTCCGGCACGAGCACTTCAACCTTCGCTCTGAGCCGGTGATGAAGGATGATCAGGTACTTGAATTGTTAGAGGGTGTCAGATCAAAAGTCGGATCGCTTCCACCGACGTTTCGTCTAGCAGTGGTACCACTCGCCTTACAAGACAAATACTACGATACGCCCGAGGGGCTCTTATCTGACGAAGAAGCCTCTCCTAGCCCATTGATGCATGGTCTAATGGGTCTCGGGTCTTTATGTCTACATGGTCTCCCTCTAATCCCTGGACAGGCACCGCTGAGTGCCATCATGGTTCCGAAAAAAATCCTTGAGAGTTGTTGCCTCACTGTGGCTTTGGCTTCTTTGGCAAACTGCCCTACAGCATATTCTAAGTCCAGCGACCGTACGCTTCTCAATCTAGCGGGGGGAAATCGGCCTTATCACCCATGGAAGATCTCTTGGGGGATACGTACAAACCTCGTTTCTCCCCCTATCCCGTCTCATTCGAACAGATTCAGGCACTATTTCGGAGTTTCTATGGTGCACGATCCTGTCACACCTGCTAGTGAGCCTGATGTGTCTGGTTCTGACATCGTCAGCCCTCCCACTGAGGCTACCGGTAAGCCCGAGTATGGTAGCTCAGGCAACCCCCTGGTTATTGACGTGGACTCTCCTCCCGCTACACCACACGCGGCCACCCAAGGTCGTACTACCAAGTTTCCAGTTGGGCAGTACCAAAATACACTCCCTGCTTCTAAGGGGTTCCGTCTCGGTGGGCTGGGGGAAAGTCATCCTCGAACTACAAAGAGGGCTGCCGACACACCCATTATCGGCATGACGAGCAACTCAACTCATTCGGACAAGCGCCAGCGGATTTCCACGCAGTTTGATGGCAAACTACCAATCCGGGAGGCACCCGAAGCGAATGCGCCTCTTCATCAAACACTGGGGGAAAATTCTATCGCAGGATCTCAGGTCCAAGAGATGCTCACATCGACTACTTTGAGTCCTTTGGGTCAGGGCAGCTCGCATTCTCGCTCAGGAACATACAAGTTGGTTGAGGTCCCAAACTCCGAATCAGAAGGAAGGTGGACCTTGCTCGTTGAATTGAATCAAATGTCAAGAATGGAATATGTAGACACTCTTGCGGTTTTAAGAGCAGGTCTTGACCTAAGAGCGACCGCTGCCCGGGAATAAATTGCTTTTGGGTCTCTTTTGTCTTTATATGGGTCAGCGCAAGGAGCTTTCACTGCATGGCCAAACTGGCTAGGCTTCAGCTACATCCGGGATTACAGCGAGATTCTCGAGGGAAAGGTGCGCCAGTCGCAGCGGTGAAGAAGGCAAGATCGGCGGCGCAACGAGCGTTCGGGGAACAGTTTGGTAGAGTTGAGTTATGAACAGTCTATTAGTCAGTGAGAAAGGGTTAATTGGCAGAAAAGTTTTGATTGTGATGAATGTTTGCAAGGTTTGGCTTCGGATGGATCGAATCAGCCGCAGAGTTCGGTAAGGGCCACGCCAGAAGCTTCACTTTGACAGGTACACTGGTAGAAACGACAGTCAAGGTGCCATATCCGTAGATACGAAACACGAATGCAATGCAATTTGACAGAGTACCTTTCCCGGGACTGGGTGTAACTGCTACTAAGGGCATCGATGAAGATTGTTGCAGGTTCCGTTCCCCGTAATCTTTGGGCTTTGCTGACATGACCCTTCTAAGCATCCAGTCTCGTCTGGTGGGCTGGAATCTATAATAAGCCTGGTCTAAAGTCTTACCATGGACGGATTCAACACAGCGCGTGTATTCACTTCGAACGCTGCAACCCCCACCTCGGACTTCGAACCCTCTTCTACCTTCTTATTTGTTTATCTTGCCCATGTAAAAATGTAAAAAAGTGTCAGTTCTCTCGGCCCTCCTTCCCTCCTTTCAAGTTCACAATATCATCATTTCTTTGATTCCGCAAAACGTCAGTCACAAAACAGCCGCTGGCGGAAGGTCAACTCTCAGCACCATACCGCAAGTAGACGGCACTCATGGCAAGGCAACGAACCCCAGCAGACAGTTTAAACGCTAAATGCGAGGCTCCAACTGTCTATCTGTTCCACATGGCTCCTAGATTAGGACCTATTTAATACAATCAGCCCGAAGTGCGAACAGAAACGTCTCCCAGTGAGTTGAAATCTCAAGCGCCCACGATGAAGTGAATAGCAAGGGTTATTTCCGTCGTTGGCCCAGCATATCCTGCGAGCAAGCCGCGACGGGTTTGTGTGATTTTGAGGATACGCCAACCATTATGTTAAATCCATTGTCCCCCTTGAACGGATGGAACCCTTCAATCCAGTGACAGTGGTGTTGCGGACTCCAGCTGTAAACCGTTATCGACCTGTGGCAAGTGTCACAGTCGGAATATATGGGTGCAATCGGTGAGAGTTGACGAGGGATGGCTTCGGCTGTATGCCAACCCTCTTCCTAACCATCCGTGCTAAAGGAAGACTACGCTTGAGAGGCCTGTTGTGTCAGGGGAGGGAAGGGTTAGGCTTACGATGTTACGGAGGGCAAAGGAAGATTGATGGCGAGACCAGTAAGGCTGTGCTTTACTTGAGCCGACACGTGGTGTATGAGGAGCGTTATTTAAGGTCCAAAGGTATGAAGAGGATGCGACCCAAGCATATATATGCATAGCACCTAGAAGAGATGCTATTACTTGTGAATGGAGGGTTGAAGGAGGCAGACTAAACAGTACCCTCATAGACCTGAATGTTGCGTAGCCGAGCTATTGCGACCAACAAGGAGATTGCATTGATTGACTCCCTTTAGGAAGGCTGCTAACTGCATTTACCTATTGCGCGCGTTGGTCTAGATCGAAATGGGGGCTTCTCGTGTACACGATGCCTGTGCCGCCGCTAAGCTGCCCACTTACCAAGGTACCTATTCCGCCGTATGAGCGAATGAAAATACATGCTGAAGATCACAAAGACGCTGCGTATGCCCATGTGCGGATCTCACGCGAGTTGATGTGCATTCTCAGCTACATCGCTCTAAAGAGGGCGTTGGTCGTGAATGTTTTAGAGCACATACCCTGCCACAGGCCTCTAAGTACGCGGTCGCAGTATAATCGAATACCATTGCGGGAAGAACGAAACAGGCACAATCACACAACTTTGGTAGCGTTATGACCCCCAGGTATCTAGAATCGTGTGCCCGGAACGCTACAGGAACAAGTCAGTTCCCTGATTGCAGAGAGATACTAGGCCATCAATGGCATTGGGGAATAATTCGTGACATGTATTTTTGGAAAGCCGTTGCCTAGAGTGCAAAGCTTGCCACTTAGAAATGCTCGAACCCTGCCTTGCGACTTCTGCAAGGCCAGCGCACTGCCAGAATGACACAAAGGATTACTCGGGATCCAAGGCACACCTTATCTGTGCACCGAGACCAAGATGCGCCAACCAGAAACAGGGCCTCATCTCATCCCGCCAAGACAGATCTTCAGCAGCACATGCCTATGTCGTGGCCAAATACCACCGAGCGCGTGCGTATGTGTTTCCTTTGGTGTTTCCCCCAAGGTTTCTGGAGCCTCCGTGGTCCGTACTGTATGTGCCACGCAATCAAGCGCCGTCCGACATGATGTGTTTTGTCTCACAAGACAACCCACTTGGCCAGGGAAATAACCTTATCTCGTTCGTCGGGCCCTGTTCCCCGTCGTGCTAGATTAACCTTGTTTTCTTGTTTTAAAAATATGATACAGCATAAGATGGGACAAGTTTCCTCCCCTTTGTGGCCCGCTGGTTCATCCCAAACAAGGTAGCATCGTGCTTGCTGCGTTGGTGCTGCCAAGACTTCACCTTGTCGGTGTACGGACCACGGAGAACATTGGCCGTGGGTGTTGTCTTGGGATGCCTGTCGGTCGCACGAGGCTCAGTCTTTTTGTTGTCATGTTGATCTCGGCATGTTGTACTGATGTCGGTTTCAAAACATCCTGTGGATCTGCAAGTTGCGTGGGTTCTGAATATAAAAATAATATCGGTCGGGGCATTATGGCACGGAGTCGGACTGAATCAACGACCAGATAGGCAGATAGTTGCAACGACATTATTCATGTCAAAGCAGGAAAAAAGAGTTGTTCTCCATGTCCGGTCGGTGTCCCATCTCGTAATGTCTCAGCTTGCGCCCCCTTTTGGACCAAGGAATCATTCCCAGATGTTCCATCTCAATCTCAATCTATCTTGGCAAAATTGTGGCCCCCGTCAAATCTAGATTTGCCGCACGCACCCCAGATTATTACTAGTCCTAAAGGGCACCCAGCTCGAAAGCCGACCGAGATGGCACGATGCTGTATGGCGGACTGAATGAGATTTTGGCCCCCATGATGACAGCATCTCATTTCAGGCCTCGTCTTGCCCATTCCATGACGGAAAGCCCCCTTTGTCAAAGGAGAGCTGTTGCTGACAAAAACGAATTAGCATACGAAACGTAGCCACAGCAAAGCACACCCAGTTTCACCTTGGCCAGATCTACCGTCTCAGTCCGTGGCATCCCTGTCCATCCTCATCTCAAGATGCGTTGCCAATCACGCCGGTCCGTTGCGCACGAATCAACATGATACGTCGGCACCGGCAGCGATGGCTATCTACATTACGTCGCCGGCATCCCTCACCTTGGCCACACCTTACAGGACAAAGAGCGTGCTAGATCCCTGCTTGTTGGTCCACCCTCGTCATCTCTGGGCCGTGGGGCTGTTCCTGTAGCGTCGTAGTCCGTAGATGCAGATTCAAACCCCGACGCGCGTGGAGCCCTTTGTTCAAGTTTCTTACCGCTTGCTCAGAAGGGGACTTCTCTCCAAATCCTTCCCCCGCGTCTGGCGGCAAGAAAAATTGAGATGAACAAAGATGCTATGCGGGCTCAACACCCATTTCCTCAGCCAGGTGGGCGCCTCGTCGTCTCCAACTTCCACTTCCGTCATGACATGTTATTTTGTGCCGTTGAGCCGTTTCGGTGTGCCGCGAGTTGCCAGGCATGATTACGGGGCTCACATTACAATATCGACGCATGAATTTTTGCAATGAGAGTGAAAAATGCGCGATGCCAATTTTGCTTTTTTGTCATTTATCGCTTCAGTAAAATAAACCCCATAGTTATTCTGTCCCTGTCATTCCATGCCCTGTCAAAGCCGTGCTTTTTTGTGCTTATCGTATCAAATCCCATGTTATGCCATGCCATGTCCTCGGTGCCAGCGCCCAGGCCGTTTTTAGTGCCAAAAGACCAAAGTTGCAATAGGTAGTCTACACGTTTCCAGCAATCTTCTTTACACAACTGTGGGCTGGTGGAAGTCCTCCTTGTGCTCATCGAGGTGCTCGCCCCAGTGGACGGGACCGAGCTTCAGGATTCGGTGGCCGCTGCTGCTGGAGCTGGATGATCGTCGACGGATGGACTCGGCAGGGGCTGCTTCGCCAGCAACAGTCTGAACCGGCGAGGCTCGCCTGGCAGGTGCTTGTGGGTAGGAGGCAGAGGTGGCGGGAGCAAGAGGGAGGAAGAAGCCGTTGGAAGACATTTTGCTATAAGTTTGTTGTGTTGGTATTGTAGTGGAGGAGATGGTTTGAGCTCGAGCTCGTGCCTGACAAGTTGTACGAAAATTTGGGATAGAAATTTGTATATATTGGTTTATTGATGACAAGATGGAGTGAGGTTGGTTTGATACGACCAGAAAGAGAGGGATGGAGCGTGCTTTCTTTATACTACTTGGGATTCTTGGCTACGCCATGCCAGCCAGACCACGCAGATTCACAGCCGTGATACGTGTGCCATGTCCATGTCCATGTCACTCGCTCACTGTAACAGCTTGTTGGTGCCAGCCAGGGTGACCGACTCGCACAGCCAGCCAAATGGCTGGGGCAGCTTGTCTCACCCGAGATAGCAACGTGCAAAGTACAAGGTACCTGAGTTGACGACATTGTCGCAGACTGGGGAATTCCAGCAAGGTCCCGGCCTTCGACAAAGTCCCATCTCCCCATCCCCAATGCCGACGTGCAGGCTGTTGCACTCCAAACCGGTCAGCTGATCCGCAGAAATCTCAAAAACGGTCTCGCGTCAGCGCGCCGTGGCACCATTGGGCTTAGCGCTGAAATTGTGCAACTAATAAAGAAACGAACAGAGGAAAAAAAACGTAATTGAGATTGGCCGCCCATTCATGGACCATCAATGACATGTGTTCGTGCCAGAGACGGACCTGATTGTGCTGCCGTCAACAGAAAACGCACGGCCGTGGCTTTCCGTGTGGACGAACTTTGATGCTGGGCCAATTGCTGTGACGACGGGCGGTCGCTTTGTATCTGTCTTTGTTCCTCGTATGGTGGTGGTACTCCAGCTGGCCAGCGTAACAATATTGTGCAATCGCACATCAGATTTCGTTAGCGTCATCGTCATATGCTAATTTTCTGGCAAGCTCCGTCCAACCCACCAGACACTTTCACCCCGCCGGGTCAAAAGGGTTTTGTCGGCTTGGGTTCTGGAAAAGGGATTGTCTCCATGAAAAAGGTCCGGATCCAGAAATGCAAAACGATGCATGATCGCAACAGCCCAGTCCGTCTGATTGGATGCGCGTCCGAACAATGGGAATTTCCGGGCGCCGCCGTGATGGTCCGTTTTCCAGGTGCTGAGTGGAGTTTCAACATCATGCCGAAGCCGAGTGCGGGGGGTTACTTCTTTTCCGTTTCTACTGCGGCTTGACGGCCAAGAAGCAAAATTGAACTTTCTGAAACTTCCCTGAAGCGCATGTAAGCAACGATCTCCGGGAATTTCACCCAGTGATTGACTATAAAGCCGGCTGTACCCGGCTGGCGAACCTTCGGCAACCGTTGTTGATGCAGTGATACTTTCGCAGCGTGCGATAATCAACGACGATGTAAAAAGAAAAGAGACTTGCTTAACTGTTCACGTGTGCTATAAGAACTTGGCGATAAGAGTCCCGCTTGTCAAGAGAATGGGCCTGCGCGCTCCACTGCCTCATTGAGTAGGCGGGCTGTGAATATGCAAAGGTCTTCAACTAAGCCTGTTCTTTATTTTGCTATCGACTTCATTCGTCATATGAGCGGACAATTTGCAACCACATGTCCTTTGTTCGCAATTATCTAAAGAACAGCTTCCCCATGCTGTTCACAATCTGATGTAGGAGCCACATGTGTTTGTCTGATATTGGTCGTTGATGTTCCGATAAGCGTCTCACTGCAGGCCACTCAGCGTTGGCGACCAATTCGAATGTGAAATGTTGCATTTTGTTCCAGGCTAAGCACTTCATCTGGCACCTGACAGAGGTCCGGGGCGTTTTGGACTTTGCAGCACGGACAGCAATTCTTCTTAAGTCCGATATCAGTATCTGGGTGAGAAAGCGGTTCTCATTAGTCGCCGTATCCTATCTCATACTATGCGAGTCTGTAAATCTCGGGTCATTGACTCCATGCTATGATAAGTCCCTCTAGACACACTCACTCCAAAGGAGAGCCTAGTGGTCGGCGGGACAAACACAACTCTTGTGTTCACGTTCGCGCCCCTGTCACGACCGCCACCGCCTTACCTTCCGGATCAAGCAACCTGACGATACTTCCCCAATCAATCTCCATCAACCCCCCTTCCTGAGTATCGCCAGCGCCCTCCAAAGCATGTAATCGAAATGGCCTCCATGCTCCGTGTCCCGCCGCAGCCGAGACCCATAAACGAGCCGTCCGTAGATACGGATCGCTCAAGACGGCGAGTAGACCGGCGAGCGGTGGTCGCATAAATATGCTATTGTCGGCATCAACAGCGTTTGTATCCTGAAAGCGAGAAGTAGGATAGCTCTGCTGACTTGCCGCCGCCGTGTATATCCTGATATACAGCTCGGCAAGACTCCCGCTCACAATCATATCCCTTATGAGCGGGACAATCTGGGTATCGATCCACGCGCGCAACTTGACGATTCTCATCTCAAGACATCGTATCCTGCGTAGCGCAGACCGAATAGTCAACAAATCGCTTCTCCGCTGGACGATCCCGTCGTCGTCCGGCCCATCAAGACGCCTCGATGGCTCCAGGTGGGCTTCGTCCTCGGCGAGCTCATCCAAGCAGCGACGTACGTGCGGGCCATGCTTCCACCGCAGGTCCAAGACGAATGTGTTGCCTTGGTAGAAT
>AFRD01000583.1:0-16862 GCA_000222875.2 Periglandula ipomoeae IasaF13
TTTTTTTTTTTCTTTCGAATTAAGGGGGAAGTCACAGCAGTTTGACTGTCACCACTGGAAGTCTTTGATCAAAGATTCAACCCCAAAGTCGATCAGAAACGCGCAGCCGCAACTCTGGTCTAGTTGTGTTGTCCGCCAAAATCGACTAGGTCTAGGTAATCGAGTGGCTCTTGTTTTTTCGGGGGTAGTTTTGTCGTTCTGAGCTTTTGGTTCTGCGTCGCCACACATATTGATGAGGCGCAGGTATCACGTTGGATGCTTTGGACTCGTGGAATTCTTGATAGACGTGAGCTCGTATCGGCGTCGCGAACTTCAGTGCAGGCGAATGAGGAAATGAAGCACTCGTTGCAGACGAGAAGGTGTAGAAAGTTGAAGTGTCAAGTGAGGGTAAATGATGGAAAAGATAGAAACGAGGTTGATGGCCCCTCGACCGAGGCCGAAGGGGTTATTTATGTAACAATAAAACAGCTTCTTTTGTCAAAGCGTATCATGCTTATTGAGCCTTGTTCAAAAAGCAAGAGTCAGTGAACAGCACAGCATAGTGGTGCTTGGAAACCCAACTCGTGCGCTCGGGTGTGGCAGTCTGAACAAGTCGTTGGCCGTATTTCAGCTATGCGAGCGATCTGTTCGAACACATCTTATGGGCTTGGACTTATCATCAACCACAGATATTGTTCACTAAAGATTTGCAGCCCGAAGCTACCGACATGTTGGCATGGGGATTGCGAAGTTACTCCGAAGCCGCCTTCATCGATCTTGCGGAACAACGACTCGTGGCGCCAGATGAAATGGTCTCGTAAAGTGCAAAACAACGCCTTAATATGGGTATCATATGCGATCTTAAATTTACACCTCCACCTCCCACCAAGCACTTTATTTTTTCGACGTGCCAAACCCTGTAAAGCCCATCTGAGCCATCATATCGTCTTCGTCATGCTCGCCCTCAATGCGCACATCATCACCATACTCAGTCTTAACCTTTGCTGCTTCCTCCCTCTCCAGCCTCTTCTTCTCAGCTTCCTCCCTCCTTCGTTTCCGTCGCTCTTCCAACTCCTTCTCTCGCCCCTCTTCTCGTATTTGCAGTCTCTCTTTTAGACTTGTGGCCTTTTCCCTTTCCAAGTCCTCCTTCTTGCGTATCCAAAAAGCGATTCGCTCGTGAACCTCCTCCACGGTCGCACGCTTGACTTCCATCGTCTGGCCCGTGTTGAGGAGATGCTGCGCTGTGTTCAAATGCTCGATGAACTGCTTGTTGTCTTTGAATGTGAGGTCGCAGGACTCGCAGTAAAATCCTGCACTTCGCCCTCGCTTTCCGACGCCAGCGCCGGCTGGGACAAGCTGGGTCTTGCCCACTTGTGCCGTGAGGTCGATGACATTTCTCCTGGCTGTAGTGTATGTCTCGTCACTGGTTAAGGGCTTGTGGTATGTTTTGCCGGCTAGTTTGGCTTCGTATCGCGCCTTGCGTTCTTCCTTCTCTTTGGCCTCGCGGTCTTTGGCTTTGGCGGTGTACTCGTCCAGATCCCAGGTCTTACGGAAGTTGGTGTCGCCAGCGGGTGCGCCATAGGCGCTGCCCTTTTTTGAGTCGGCCATTACACAAAGCTCGGACAAGGTTCTGTTCTATGTCTGGTCGTGGGCGTCGCGCGTGCTGTTCATGGCACGTTCGAGTTTCAAGGCGAACAAAAGTCGAGGTTGGAAATGGCTGAGGTAGGAATTAGTGGGGCAGGTTTGCCCACTAGACCAGGGTGAATGTCCTAAAAGCAGACATCAAAGTATTGCCTGATACTATATCACATCGTCATCGAGAACTTGAACATTTTATGAAAATGCCTGGTCGCGGTATTTTACTCGAGCCTGACTTATTCTGAGCTGTCCATATGCGAAGCCGCCTCCTCCAAAATAGGATACAGTCAAGTGAAATTTACTGATCCGCCCGTCCTTAGCTGATCTGGGCCTAGCGCAGTGACGTTCCGTCGACCCCCATCCACCTCAGGGCGTGGAGCTCCAGAAGTGACATGGAAATACTGCCCCGCGGAGGGGCAGTTTTTTTTTCCTTCCCATAAACAAACAAATCGCCAACTTTCGATATTATCGCAGCGGGCGCAAACACGACTGCTCGACACCATGTTGTATCTTGTCGGCCTTGGTCTCTCGGACGAGACTGATATCACTGTCAAAGGTCTCGAGGTCGTCAAAAATGCCTCAAGGGTCTACCTGGAGGCTTATACAAGCATTCTCCTGGTAGATCAGTCTAAACTGGTATGCATCTATGGTCATTATTTCCTGGCAGTTTAGCTTACACTGGCACAGGAGAGCTACTATGGCCGCTCGATTACGGTCGCCGACCGAGAGATGGTAGAATCTAACAGCGACGAGATTCTGCGCAATGCGCAAAACGAAGATGTTGCATTTTGTGTTGTTGGAGATCCTTTTGGGTCAGTATCAAGACCCGTTTGATGTTGCGGCAGCTGTGATCAACGCATGCTAACATTATTTGGCAGAGCAACCACGCACACGGATCTCGTAATCAGAGCTCGGGAGTTGTCAATTCCCGTACGGACCATTCCAAATGCCTCCATTATGTCCGGCATCGGCGCATGCGGCTTGCAACTCTACAACTTCGGACAAACTGTGTCCATGGTTTTCTTCACAGATACTTGGAAGCCTGCATCTTTCTACGACCGAATCAAAGAAAATCGTAACATTGGTCTGCATACTTTGGTACTCGTCGACATCAAGGTCAAGGAACAAAGCCTAGAGAACATGGCGAGAGGCAGGCTCATCTATGAGCCGCCTCGATATATGACGGTCGGCCAGTGCGCGCAGCAAATGCTCGAAATTGAAGATGAGAAACAGGAGGGCGTTTACACTCGAAACAGCTTGGCGATCGGTGCAGCTCGCGTTGGTGGAAAGACGGAGAAGTTCGTAGCAGGCACACTAGAAGAGCTCTGCTCGACAGATGACCAACTTGGCCCGCCTCTCCACAGCCTTGTGCTACTGGGAAGAAGGACGCACGAGCTTGAACACGACTTTGTCAGAGAGTTTGCCGTGGACAAGGAAAAATGGGATAAGATCTGGAAGGAAGAATATGGGAAACAGTTATGAGGCGTGACGCCGCAAGAATGTTGGCAGACATCTGACAACATGGTCCCAGACGCTTGAAGCCAGCAAATCGCATGCAGTCTCTGGAAGACCAACGACGATTACACCTGGTGGAGGCCAGGTTTCAGCAGGGACGGGCTAGGAAACGAATGGATAACACGGGAAGCGCGTGCCATAAATAAATGGCCAACCCTCCCTGCTTGGTGCGACAAGTAACCAACCGAGCCGTCGGTGAAATGCAGACCGGAAGACAGGCATCACATCGCCTTTCCAATTATGCTGCATCTGTCGTGACGGCTATACAAAGGACCGAACTCAAGCCGCGCCAGGTCGATTGAGCAAGCCACGCGACTAAGGCGTAGTCGCAAAACTGTGTTAGTGGTTCTGTAAATAAAGTTAACATGGCTTGACCCTGGCCCCGCGCAAATACCCAGATACTCAATGTTGTCGTCGATGCGTGTGCCACCATTGCAGACGCCGCCTTTCCGGCGAAAATGGAAACCTTCCGGGCATTGTCGAAAATTCATTCGCCAAGGGCCTTTCACTTGCAGTCGGCACACAGTGGTGATATCATCCAGAGTAATTACGAGCAGAAGCGAAATGAGGACCAGCAAGCCGCCTTGACTAATCATGGCGGCGGAAGGAAGCCAGAATAGAAAAAGCAATCAATAGTCCAGTGGTGAAGAGGCACAGAGAAGCAGAGAGATTGTGGCTTTGGCTTGTTATGCACACCTGCTACTGCGCAGTCCACAGAAGCAGATGTTATTCGGATTTCCGTGCGCAAGAACATCACATGATGGCAGGTGACGACGATTCGCGGTCTACCCACTTTCGTTCTTCCATTTCTGCCCATTAAAACAATAGTCGTCGATGTGGGATGCAGATGTGGATGCAGGTGAGCGCAGTGTCTGGTGCGTATTTGCCATAGGCCAGGCCGGAAGGAAGGTAAAAGCAGCCGCCAGCCCATCCATGGTCGGGTTGAATCCCGCACCTGCCCCGCGGACATGACAAGATGGCATGGCGTGGCATGGCAAGTGCGAGGAGCTGACACTGCTGTTGCGCAGGTGCCAACGTACCGAAACGAGGTACGTTTGGTACGTTTGGCTGCCACAACCACCCGGTCCTTCCAACCATGCGACAATTATTCACCAGACGGCCGTCGGCAGACGCTCTCCTTCTCAATTGGACGTCTTGACACCATCTCCTCCCATACTCTTTCTCAGTTTCTTCTCCGGTCCCAATCCTGAGCTGCCCAGTTCTTGTCCTCGTCGTGCGCCCTCGTGGGAAAGCCATCGATTTGACGCTCGTCCATGTTCTTCTTGACGCCGCCCTTTACCCCTATCGTAACACCCCGGGCCGCCAGTGAGATCTAGCCGACCCGCCCAGGTTGCTCAAATCGGCCACAGTTCTCGTGTCACGATTCTTCGCCATTCAACAGGTGCTCGACAATACTGACGTGTAGGATTGCTGTTCTTGTTCTGAAACGTGGAAGTAGTGGCTCGCAGCTGGCAAGTGCATGTAGGACACTTCGCCCTTATCTGCACCAGCTGCACCCAGCTGGCAGCTCATTTCATGGTACCTTGAATCCATTCACTGGTCCTCACCCGTCGCCCTCTACACATTGATGCCAACGGTCACCATCCAAGACATCCATTCATCATACTGCGAAACTGAATGTCTGTGGACTGGTCCATCTATCTCTTCATCTGGAAAGTCGTGAGGCTACGTCAACCATATATCTCAGATATCAGAGGACGTCGAGCTTGTCCCCTCGCCTCACTGAATTGCACTCAAAACTGCCACTTCCTCCAAAGCTCCGTTAAAACGCATCATGGCAGGCCTATCGAACGTGAGTATCAACCAACATCGGATCAACTTCGACTTTCATACTCACTTTAATATTAGGCAGCATTCCCATGGGAATGCCGAGACAAGGAAGACCAAGCGAAGGCTTCCTATAACCTCCCACTCAGGCGTACTAATCAAGTTCTCTCTGATGAGAATATGCGGCTGAAGAGAATTTTGCGCGAGAACGGCATATCCTGGTCTCCTATTGCTCAAGCCCATATGGCACAACATAATCCAGGCTCGCGACGACGAACTCGTTCATCCATGCCCTCACATGAGTTGGGATGCCCTCGTCTTCCCACCGAGGTCATTCTGAGAGTTCTCAAATATGCCATGCAAAGCCCTCACCCGATCATTGATCCGCTATCACGGCTGACTTCCGAAAACTTGTCAGACGCTGAGAGTTCTCGCGGTAATCAAATCGCCATTCACTTCCTAGCCACATGCCGAGCCCTTCATGCGGAGGGAACTCGTTATCTGTGGGAATCAAACAATTTCACTTTTACAACACCGGAAGCACTTCGTCAATTCTCTGAATTGAGTGCCGAGTACCGAAATAAGATCACACGCGTCAATCTCAGGGTCATTGCACGCTACTATGATGACCAACGCCGTAAGCACAAATTGGAACGAGGATATCACCCTGATCTCAAAAAAGATCAACTCCTGAATGTCCGGCTGCGCCCGAAAGAGCCGCCTCTCATCAGGGGCGGTTTCCGTTGTTACACCTGGTCCCAAATTGCAGACTTCTTGATGGCACTCCGCGCACCATATGAACCAACCTTCAAGGACAAGCACAGCCCTCGCCCTCGCCTCCTTCCATCACTCTTGCTGCTGCGGCTTGACCTAGTGAACTTCTCTGAAACCCTGCTGCCATTTTCAGGCTCGGAGCTGCATGAAATTGCATCACATGAGCTTGGATGCACACTCAATGAGCTTCAAATTACCGGTATGCCGTTTGACGATGCCGGAATGAAAGCCTCGGCCGAATTGAGTGGTATGCTCAAGGATGAAGGACTTTACTTGGACGGCTCAGCGACTTATGTTACCCATAAAAAATATCTGCAGCGTTTGTCAGGCAAGAAATGGTGTGCTCGCGTGGTGCGCGCATCAAAGGCCAAGAATCAAGCTGACGATGACGATACTGAAGAGTCTGACGACGACGATTTCTTCGGTCATAGACATGTTCATCCAAGACTAGGAATTATGCCGCCTGTGCCTCCAGAGGAGGGCCACCCAGTGTCAACCCGCGACCAGGATAAGGTGATCTGGAAACGAGTCCCGATCTCACGAGAAAGTGAAGAACGCGGCTGGGTACAGTTCTCTAGAGCAGGTGGTTACGAAATTGCCGAGCCAGAATGGGAGACCGATGACGAAGGCGTTTGTCCATGCTGTGGCGAAGGTCATCTCAGCTCATCATCATTCCTGAGTTACATGATGAATGGTGACGACGATTTCATCGATCTGGACTGAACGGATAATGAACGATACAAATTCTTTGAACATGTTTACTTTATGTGGAGTAAAATTACAGGGCACATGACGACCGATAACAATGGAACAGCAAAATGATATCAAGAAGTCAATTAGGTGGAATGAACTGAAATCAATCGGCACTGCAGCCTTTACATGATATATACCCAGAGCTTTGCTTGATGATGCACCGGCCTTGCAAAGCCATCTAGAGGACAGATGGGTGCCATTGTCTTGTGTTACCTCGACTAGCTGAGGAAGAGCCTCAAATGATGCTGTGATCACCTTGTACTGAGAGAAGTCAATTAGTAGACACTAATGAAAAGTTGATGCTGAAAAAGAAGCTTTAAAGTAGTCCTCTACTCGGGTACAGTCGGCGGCACAGTTGAGTGGTGTAAATCCTGAACAGGAATTAACTTGTGTCTGGGGAAGGTAAAAGATTGCAAAATGATTCAAGCGACGAAAGGCTTCACAGCCTATCAAATGGCGGCCAGTCATTTCTGTGATACGACCATATCGGATGCAGGAATGTGGAGGAGGCACGGGTCGCATCGAATCGCCCCCCATTTGTAAGCGGACCCCTGACCATCTGTCAAAGTCGCGTCAGCCGGCACCAGCATCAGCACCAGTACCAGTTCAAACACCATGCATTCATGATCGGGTCAACCCCAAGCTTCCTATAATCTCTGGAGCACTTTGGACTACGTCAACGGGCCGGTTGCTGCATGCTACAACGCCTACAGGAACTCGTGGTTGGGGATCCATTTCACGATAGCCAAGATGTTGCTGAGCTGTCTGCAACTGCAGATGGCCGCAGCCTTGGCTGTGGCCGTGTTCGCATCGGCAGTCCTCTCTGAGCACACCAGCAATTGGGCTGTACTCGTTTGTACGTCACGGTTCTGGTTCAACTATCGTCACCTCGCAAACGTTCTCTCCATCTATCGAACCGTCAAGCGACTCGGAATTCCTGACTCACAAATCATCCTCATGCTTCCGGACGACATGGCCTGCAACCCGCGCAACGCCTTCCCTGGCACCGTCTACAGCAACTCGGATCGCGCTGTCGATCTTTACGGTGACAACATTGAGGTCGACTATCGTGGTTATGAAGTCACTGTCGAGAATTTTATTCGATTATTGACCGACCGGGTTGGCGACGAGATGCCCCGCAGCAAACGCCTGTTGACGGACGAGCGAAGCAACATCCTGGTGTACATGACTGGACACGGCGGAAACGAGTTTTTGAAATTCCAGGATGCCGAAGAAATTGGTTCATTTGATCTCGCTGATGCCTTCCAGCAGATGTGGGAGAAGAAGAGGTGCGTAGAAAGAGCTGCAGATAGTGGCGGCACTTACAGGACAAAAGAGGGAGACAAGCACGATTACTGACCGAAACCAATTCCTAGATATCACGAGATTTTGTTCATGATTGACACTTGCCAAGCAAACACCATGTACAGCAGACTATATTCGCCCAATATTATTGCGACAGGATCTTCAGAGCTCGATCAATCATCATACTCTCATCATGCTGACAATGATGTTGGCGTTGCGGTGATCGATCGATACACCTACTACAATTTGGAGTTCTTGGAGAACCAAGTCAAAGATTTGAACAGCCGTAAGACCGTTGGCGACCTGTTTGACAGTTATGACTACGAGAAGATTCATTCACATGCTGGCGTTCGATACGACCTCTTCCCCGGCGGTGCAGAGGGAGCCCGAAGCCGTTTGATTACCGACTTCTTCGGAAACATCCAGAACGTCGAGGTGGACAGGGATGCTAGTTCTTCGCTGGATGAGCAATTGCTTGCTTTGAGCAAGACGATCACTTTGCTCAGACAGAAGGAGGCGGAAGAGGATGCAGCTCGCAGAAACACAACATCTGCGGCTAATGATGTTCCGTATGAATCAGTTACCAAGATTCAGAGGGCAACAGTCCTCAATGAAGACAACTGGTGGACAAAGAAGGTTGTTGGTGCGACTGCCCTTGCAGGGTGTGGGCTGTTATGGGCCCTGGGTTCGTTTTTGGAAACATAAATATAATACGAGAAAGCGAAGGGCAAAACTGGAAAACGACTGCAGCAATAGAAATCAAGACATGAGTGTATCAAGGACAATGTGGTGCCAGGAAATGAAGTGGCGACGGCGTTGGTTGTAAAATTAAGGTGTTTAAGTTGCTTTGTTTTTAGACTATATGGAGGTATACGGTTTCACTATTTTTTTTTTTTATAAATTTTCATGATTTCGAATACTTCAAGTTACCAGTCTCGTCAAGAAATTGTGTTGTTATGCCTTTTGCGCGGACCAGCCGTTCGCTTTGAACTACGACCAGCGGAAACTCGCCTTACTAAGCAGAGAGCGACCTCGCTTGCGTGGGTTTCACTTAACAAGAACTTTGTCCGCCTCAATACAAGCAACTACAATCTCGCATTTCTGCTTTTTATCTCCGTGATAGAGCTTGCGTTGCATTGGCTCGAGTGATGGAGCTTAAGTGACAATACGTAGTCTGCGCCGCAGAATACTGCTTCACACATTATGGATCGTTCAAAAGTGAGTTCTACATCGGGCTTTCGTATCACGCGCACGATGGAGCAGATGGACACATTTCGCCTGGTATAATTCAAAACAAAGCTCTTAACATATCGCGTTTCATTCGTAATTCCTTTGTACTTCTGGTGCAAACATCTCAGTCACAATTACATGAAACCTAATGCATACACAGGCTCATCCATTACAACCATTGGAGCTTCGAGCACGCCCTATCGCAACCCACGCGATATCATGGTCTTGCGATGCGGAATTGGCCGTTGCCACAGGTGACACGATTCACATATTCTTACCCGAATATCCACGTCCAGGAAATTCTCCCGAAGACGCCGCAGATGATGATGTGTTCCAGCCACAATTCACTCTCACTCTCACAACAAGTGGAATCATTCGCCCAGACCCGGCCATCAACGGTCCGTTGTGCGCGTTCGCCGGCGTCAGTCTACCCACTTCAAATCCCGGCGAGACCGTCACTTTCACGGGGGTAGGGGCCGCAGAGGCTACAAAGTCAGGCTCCGCCCTGGCACAGAGCCTCAGAGTAGAATGGTCGCCGAACGGGCTGGGGCAGAATTTGCGCCCCGTGCTGACTGTCATGACTACGTCCGGGAGCATCGTCACCATGGGCGAGCACATCGATAGCAAGACGGGCATGGCGTCGAGTTCGAGATCACGAACGTTTAAGCATTGGAAAGTTCTATGGGGTTTGGGCGCGCAGTTGCCTATACCCGATGGAGAGAGCGTTGATGGTTTTCAAAACATGAATGAGCGCATTGTTTCTTTCTCGTGGGCGAAGGAAATTGGCTCTGGGAGGGCGATTTTGGCTTATATGAATGATGAAAGGGAGGTTGTCATCATGGGTGTACAGTTCTTCTCCAGGGGTAGGGATGCTGATGGAGCGATGGGTGAGGAGTTAGGGTGGGAAATATTCGAGATCGATAGATTTGACGGCAAAGGTCCTCACGATGTGAGTAGTGTTTTTTTTTATCTCTCATGCTTAATGTTGCCATCCTAGGTCACGTCGGGACTTGTTCTTTGAATAGGAAAAGCGAAACAAAGTACTGACGGTGGTGCGCAGATGGCCGACTTTGGAGATCCCGATTTCGTCCCAAGTGGTGGTGGGTTCTGTCTCAAGTGGAGTTCCTGGTTTGTCACAAGCGAATACCGAACTGCAACACTAGCCTACGTAACGAGGAATTTTGTTGGGTTCAGGAGAGTGATGATCCAGGGGGAGTGGAAGAGAGGACAGGACCCTAGCATTCGGATCGAGCCGTCCGATTCGGTGTCCATCTGTACTTCTCTCTCTGCAGATGCATTCGTGGAGTGGGAGGATGCTGTACGTTGTACATTGTATCGCCACAAGCTCTTGCTTGAATCGCCTTAAGATACATGTGCTGACTAGATGTACAGATATGGCAAGAAGGCGACTCACAACTGGCTCGTGGCATAATAGCCACTCCTTTCGTCGTCAAGCCTTTTCAAGTTGATCTAGTTGCGAATCCAAGCCAGCCCATGGCTCCGCACTCATCAGCAGATTGCTCAACAATGTATGCTAAAGCAAGAGAGCTATCTACAAACCCCATCACAGGCAAGTACAGATGACATACTCTTGATCAATCAATGCATGGCCATGCCTAACTTGGAAACAGACCTCATCATCCACCATCCCGATCCATCAAATAAACCTCCTGAGCCCCTTTACTCTCTCATCCGCCTATCTGCTTCCCCCACCAACCGGGACTGGTATCAAACCAACTTGCCCTCTCAAGAAAAACTTCCCCAATGGGCGGAGCGAATTCGTCGTGCTATAAGTCGCGAAGTAACACGCGTCGAAGCTCTAGGTGGTATCGACTCTGAATCCGACACAGATTCCGAGTTCGACGAGCCAGAAATCGACATGGCCATGATTCCAGAAGAAGAACACCTCTCCAAAGTCCATCCTCATCGCTTCCGTCTCTGGGGCATGGCCGTTTCCCCCGGAGACGGCTGTATCGCCACTCTTGTATCAAAGCACGTCACTCAGCATGCTGATCGACGGCCTCGATCAAGAGTCTTGTTCTCATGGCCAACAGAGGATGACTTCATGGCAGCGGAAGTCACCTCCTCGGCGAAATCCCTTACAACTGAGGGGGCAGTCTGGGAAGCCATGTACGGTAACCTACCTGAGGTTCCGACCTCGCTAGCTAAAAGCACTGATCGGTCCCTTTTCCAAGAGACGGCGCTGAGGAAGCTTTTCAAGTCTGTGATTCCCAAGCAACGATGTGTTTTCTGCAATACTGGTCTCGTCACGCTCGGTAATGAATCGATTTGCGAAAAAGGCCATTCCTTTGGTAGGTTTATTTCGCCTTCTGAGCTGTCTTCTTTCGTAGCCGAACCCGAGAACTAAGCAAAACAGCTACTTGTACGGCGACAGGGCTGGCAATCTTAGCTCCAGGTATATCACGAGTATGTTCGGTATGCGATCTTCGTTGTCTGAACGTATCGGCGTTATTACGTATTGCGGAGGAGCATATCGGGCCGGGAGCGTTGGTAGAGTCTCTGGGAGAGGCTTGCGGTGGTTGTGGGGGCAAATTTTTGATTTGAAGCGCTGCATGTAGGTGATGTTGAGTTCGATTACGCTGCATCATACTTGCTGCTAGTTATGTAGAGATGTTGAGACCTATCAGGGAAGCGGTGGTGTTTGATCCTCAATGTGCTCATGCCTTGAGTCTGGAATGAGAAAGGCGTCGAAAGGTGAAGTCGTGTGGTGCAGTTACGCAACACTTCAGGTAGAATACCACGACGAAAACTTTCTAATTTAATTCGAAATACCCGGCTTGCTACGCCAATAAGCTGAAAATAATCAATTGAGAAGGCCGATGCGAGGACGCAAGCATCGTGATATCATAGCCAAAGACCAAGCACCTCAGCCATACTAACACACAGCTGGCCAGCAGCGAGTCGGCTCACACTCGTCCTTACCAATTTTTTCTTTTCCTACCATGAATACTTCAGCCTTTAAGGCTATTCAACTCGCATCACGCCGTCGTCCCTCTGCCCCAAAAGTAGGACTCCCAATCCCTTGGTGCTCTCCGCACACAAACACCCCATCAATCGGTCTCACAGTAAACCCATCTGCCACACGTTGTTAGCACCCGTCATAACCGCGCAGCCCATCTAAACTCACCCTGTGATCCCATCCGCAAGGACGTATACTGAGGTAATCTCTTCTGATTCAAGCAATTACACTTGAGCAACATGTCGTCTTGCTCACCCTCCACATCAAGAATACATGGCCGACACGACGAGTCGAAGTTTCCCCTTGACACTTAGCAAAATCGCAAAACAGAAGGAGCCTAGTAAGCTCACTCATCTTGATAAATCAGATTTCCGCCAAGACTACCGATGCACTCGTTCAAATTCAAGCTCGTCTCCCACCACTGACCCTCTCCATCCACACATTCGCCTTGTAGCGTCGCCATGCCTATTTTCCCGCTTCCTCCGAGCGTGACTTTTCGACAGGTGCCTCCAAAGGACTTTTCGAGGAAGGAGGAAGGGAACTTGTTCTGCGTCAAAGTGCTGTTCCAAAGGGGTTTTGCAGAGTCGGGGAGAGGACGGAGGGGACGGGCTTGAGTGGTATTTTGCTCCGAGGCCTGGATGAAAGGCGCTATGGTTGTGTTATATGGTCTGGCTGTGACTATAGTGAATAAGAGGACGATCCATAGAAGGTACATCTTGGGTGACGAGATGGAATCGCAGGTGCAGGCAACTCGAGAGCAGAAGGGTGCTGAAGGATGACTGAGTCTAACGTTGCCTACGTAGGTAGGTACCTAGGTAGGTAGTCGCTCGGCGAAATCTAAGGCTTTCAACGTGGAAGCGTGTAAATTGAAGTGGGCGAGACATGGTCAGGAATGCTGGCAGCTGTCGACGGGTTGACGGGCCGCGCCAGCTGGCGAGTGTCGACAGATACATGGTGGTAGTCGCTGGTTGGAAAACGATTGTGGTGGACAATAGAACAGATGTTGTTGTAGATGACAATGAACAAGATGAAGAGCCAGATGGAGCAGCTGTTTACAGTCCGTTCGTTTGTGTTTAGCTCCCGATGGCAAGGTTAGTGACCACAATGTGGGTGTAGCGAGACTACATTCGACTCGTCGAGTTCTGAGGTTCAAATGGAATGGGATATATTCACCAAATCACTCGATATCATAACGATGACAAGTTAACATATTACTACAGTCATAGCACACATTTACAAGCGACATCATGCTGAATAGTCCTGTCTCATTCCGAGTCTCATTTCCTCACGTCCTATCTCTCCTGCTCGTTTTCCCATAGCCATCACTAACGACTTAAACGATACAGCATTAAGCGGGTGGCCCGAGATCTTGACTTGCTCATCTGCGAGCATGCGAAGGACATCCTGCGCGGACAGGATCCGCGTAATCTCCGAACACCGTAGGTCCCCCCCAAAAGCTTCCAAAAAATCGAGCCTAGTTCTGTCGATATAAAAGACCTTCACCACGCTGCCGTAATGGATAGGTCTATGACAAGGTGATAAATCACCCGACATATGTATGAGATTATATCAACACCAAAGAAAAAAAGAAAATATCAGAAAGAATCAGTTGACTTGCCCAAAACCAGGCATAGAAGTTGGTAGAAAAAAGAAAAGGAAAGAGATGTAAGGGAGTGAAAGAATAGAAAGAGTAGACGGAATACAGAAAGCAGCAGAATAGATCAAATAGTTTTGCCTAAGCTGGAAACAGAAGTTGTTTCTCAATGCTTCTTTATCCATCGTGCCCAAAAACCGAAAAGAAATGTCGGATAGTGTGGGTATCCATAAGCCATCCTTTTTAAACAAACGCCATTATTTTTATCCTCGATCCTCTTTTATGACGCCCGAAACAATGGTTCACAGAAAGAAATCAGTCAATCAGGTTCTCATGCCAGATTAACTGAGCTTTTATGGTCTCAGTAAGCCTGGCCTGGTACAGGCTTTCTGCCAACAGGACCAGTTGGGGGGCCATTTGGAGGGCCACGAGGAGGCAATTGGGCTAGCATCATGGGACCCGCGCCTGATGGGCCGTAGGCTTGTCGGTTTGCGCCCATGGGGCTTTGGGGTCGGCTGCCTGGAGATCCAGGAGGTGGTCCATTGTACCGAGGTCCAGGGCTTTGAGGACGTCCAGAAGGGCTCATCGGTCGAGGTCCTGGGCCACCGGGTCCGCCAGGTCCCATACGAGGGCGGCCATGGGGCATACCCTGGGGAGTCATCGGTTTTCCCTGAGGCGTCATAGGGCGACCTTGCGGTGTCATAGGTCGCTGTCCGGGACCTCAAGGGAACTGACCATTCGGGTTTACAGGTGGTCCTGGTCGAGGTCCGCCTTGGGGAGATCTTGGCTTCACTGGTCGTGTGGACAAGCAAGTTCGGGGCACAACACCTTGTTGAGAGCGGTCCAGTCGGATACAAAGTGCCTGTAAAAAGCTATTAGTGGAAAGCCCCAGATGCGACTGATATGGTTCGAGTTACTTACCCATCCATCATCGTACTCGTGTAATAACCGCACAAGCTCACCCGCCTTCATTTCCATTTCATCATCCAGTGGCGGCTTGAAGTCCAATTGAACGCGGTGGACGTTAGAGTTGGCTGGGCCACCAGCAGCTGCAATGGCTGCCGCTCCGT
The DNA here is from genome assembly GCA_000222875.2 of Periglandula ipomoeae IasaF13. Taxonomy (NCBI): domain Eukaryota; kingdom Fungi; phylum Ascomycota; class Sordariomycetes; order Hypocreales; family Clavicipitaceae; genus Periglandula; species Periglandula ipomoeae. The sequence continues at coordinate 14,627 of AFRD01000583.1, forward strand.
TCGACTGAGGCACCGGAGCACCTGGGCTAACAGAGGTCATACTAAATTCCGTACCAGCAGGACTAGGGGGCACCGCATCAAGGGCAGCAGGGACAGTGAGATCCAGATTCCTCTGTCCGTCCTTGCGAATGGAGGTTTTCCTCGTCAAGGCCCCTGCGGCAGCACCTGCGGCAATCGCAGGTCCATTGGCTGTAAATGGATCCGAAGGAACAGCACTGTGTTCCTGAATGGTGGGTTCCGGAATACGCTCAGCTTGGCTGCCGAAGGGATTGGCGGGATGTGTGCTCTGGCTTGTACCAGGACGATCCCTGGCGGCGCTGTTCTGGCCACTCGCGCTCATGGCGGCTGTGGGAGTCAAGGCAGCGCCAGCGCCCTTGCTTGCGCGTTTGTCGAGGTTCCAGTTGGGGAGAAATTGAGTGACAGGTCGAAGGCTGATGCGCGGGGCATGGGGGTCGCTTCGAATGGTCATTGTTTCAAATGGGTTATCATTGCGATGATACTTTTCGTTATCTATTTCCTCGCGGGCAGCGGCAGCCTGTCTGCGACGTCTGGTGAAGAGAAGGAATGCGACTAAACCAAAGATGAACACACCACCAAGGACGCCGAAAGCAATGCCGGCCTTCGCCCCCCGCACTGGTGCCATCGCTGCTATCCTTGGAAGTTGCTGACTCGCTTGTTGGCGTGGTGGTGGGAACGACATTCGAAGTAGGCGTCGAGGTAAACAATTGATCTCCGATACCCAGGCTTTGCGATAAGGTCGGTTTTCCTGTGGCTTTTGCGAGAACAGTGTCGATATCAGATGAGGTCGTCGGCTGGCGAATCACCGAAGTAATCGCGGAAGAGCTTTCTTTGACCTTTGGGCTAGGAGTAGGCTTTGCCTCCGCCTTTTTTGTCGGCGTCGGGGCCTGGGTTGGTTCGGGAGCTTGGGTCGGTTCTGGTGCTGGGTCCGTATTCAATGTCGAGTAGCCGCCCACAGGACCCTCGAATGTAGGCTCCAAAGTCTTGTAGACTGTGTGGATGACAGTAGCTTGACCTCCTAGGCTCAATGTTAGTCTCAAAAGCGCCAAAGTGCAGTGTGATGTTCTCTCAGGGTGCAAGGACAGGTCAAGGTTGAAAAGACGAGAGAACAAGAATGGGTGTTATATTTAACTCCTCCCTTCTCATCTCTCTGTTTTTTTCCGCCATCTTTTTGGTTGTCGCCGAATGGATTGTTCCATTATTCTTCAACGTCGTCGAATATGTCACGAATAACATCGTGACGATGTCGATGTGAGTGAGGCATCTTGGTCGAACTGGAAGGCCGAAGATTCGGAAACTCGAAAGAAACTAACAACGGCGGTGTTGCCACCAAGGCGCATATATTGTCGCGCAGCTGGGAGAAAACAGTGTGCTGATTGACTGGAATGTCAAGGTGATCGTATCCGAGGGAGACGAGAATGTACCAGCAAACTATCGACCCACGAGCGCGTTGTTGGCGTGAGCACCGGTGCAATGTCTCACTGTGTCCCTAGCAGGAACCTGTCGAAACAAATAAAAGGGGAAGGGCAAAACAATTTGGGCTAGGTGCCAAGTGATCGTAATCCTGTCGAAGAGGTAAACAGACACGGAGCCGAGTCGGTCGTTTGGCAGCGCAAAAGAGTCGGTATCCGGCCGTTGGCGTGGTAGTTTAGTGTGTCGAAGAGAGCGAAAAAGCCTGTAATACAGGTAAGATATGAAAAGAATGGAACGAGCGGGCCGAAGCTCAGCAGCAGCAACGCTCAAGAAGCTATCAAGCACATGCGCAGACACAAGAAGTCGCAGCAGGCGTTGACGATGTGTGGAGGAGAAGGATGAGGAAGAAGCGGGAAGCCGGGCAGACAGTCATCTACATCGACCTGAGAATCGAGGGCCAAGAGACGAGATACGGGCCACAGGAATGGGGAATGGGGGCAGCGACCCAGTGGCCCAATGCATCATAGGCCGTCTTACGACCGGGGCTTGCCAACTCCAGCATCTCTCGAGTCTCTTCAGTCTTCGCACTGCTGCCAGCCCCTGTCGAGCAAGCTGCGAAGCACTGGCCGCCAAACTGAACGCGCTACGATCGTTGGGTTTGCTGTTGTTGCCCGTGGTAGCACAGCGGTCTGGTGCCTGGGCTTGGACGAGTGGTCGGGGTACAGGGGTCCAACGGTTAGCACGAGGATCGGGCCTTCTCTGGGATTAGCTCGGGTGCCGCTGTAGCATTCGCCCGCCCGTTGTT
>AFRD01000582.1:0-16883 GCA_000222875.2 Periglandula ipomoeae IasaF13
GTGCCAGTGGTGCCAGTGTCAGGCAGCTGGCCAGTTCCCCGTCCATTCGAGCCGACACCTGGCGTACGATGTCTTCGCCTTTGAGACATGCACCTCACCTCCATGTCTCCTCCAGTCACAGTCACGTCAACTGGTCAAGTACGTCCCATCCATCCCATCCAATTCCTCGACATCGACATCGACTACTGGTGCTCGGGCCATCTTCCTGCAGCATCCATCTCTCGCAGCACCTTGCCTACGCCTTTTTTCGACACTCTTCTCGACGCCTCTTCGACGCCTCTGCCACGCCTCGACGCTAGCCCATGCCGCCCTATCCCTATCCAATATTAGATGCGTTCTATTTCTGCTCTTCCAGCGTCCCAACGCCGACCCGCATCAACTCTCCATCCTCGATCCACCATACCGGTGCTGGTGGTCAAGCAACTTGTCAATCGGGCTTTTCCACCACTTTAATCTCCTTCGCCTCACTCTATCGGGCAATCGGCCGTAACGAATAGAGCCAAGCGGTCGGACATTTTGCTCGAGTCAGAGCGGGAACGATTGCCCATCCCCATCCCACCTACAGATGGAGACGCACATCGGAGTCTGGGTGGGCTGGAGTGGCCCTGTCTTTTTCCTCCCTTCGTTTCTCCGGCCTATCGTATCTTGTCCTTCGCCTCCCTTTCGAGGAGAATTCTGGCCTGCCATCTTCTGCTGTCATGCTAGCACAGAGTAGGCTCTTTTGCTACGACTCGACTAGCCTCTTCAACTGCCGTGGGCCTGAGCAATCAATCGAGCTTGTCATGCGTCAAATTGACTTCGGATGACATGCTCTTCCCACTTGGTGTTCCCGATCCTCTTTTAACTTGACAGGGCTCAGTGCCAAGACAGCTAACGATCATTGTCGCTTGTTTGAACCACATGCCTTGCGGTCACCCCTTGGTCAACAGCAAGCCGCTCTGGAGAAGTATCACTGACGTCGTCTAGCCGATGGTAGCCAAAGTCCCTCTTTTTGCCCCCCTTCCTTTCCCCTTCCATTTCTGTTCCATAGTTCATCGAACCTTTGTGATGGCCGCTTTGAGGAGGGGTTGACGAAGCGGACCATGCCCGGTCAACAACGCAAGACGCACCGACTGGAAGACAAACAGTCGTCTCGAATGCGCTAGTGGGCTCGCAGGGAAGCACAGTTTGATTGTCCATATCATGCAGCTAGTTGCGACAAGTTCGTCCTTGTGGGCGAGACTGGCCTCCCAACTCCGTCCCATGCCAATCACTGATGTTCTCGCCGGTGACAATCTTGGTCAATATGTAAAACGCCATATACCCTTAACCTCACCATTGGTCTTGGGCAATGACAAGGAGCAGTTGCACTATGCACTACGCACTAGCACACCTATGCAGACTCAATGATCGCAAGCCACTCGCACTGAAGCAGGATGGAGTTGGATGGAGTACCTGCCCAACTAGACCGCTGCTCTTCGTCGACTGGCTTACAAACAATGCCAGCATGCGAAGTCATGCTAGCTTTCGTTCATACGGCCTAGGTCTGTTGTGAACTACTCAAACTTCAAACCCATGCTCGTCTTGGGCGGACACTGCAGGCCGCCTTTAACACACGTGCACGTTTTGAAGCAGTCCTCTGCTGATGGTCATACCTGATCAAAGTCCCCTTCAATAAAGTTGTTGCCCAATCGTACTGAACGTCCTTGATCCACCTTCGGGTGTCCCGCCGGTGGTCAGAGACAGGTCTTCAAATCCAATCCAATCCAATCCCATTGACCTGCGTATGCTCTTGCACTTCTACTTGCGAGGCTGCCAAGGGGGGTGGCTCTTTCAGAAACACGAGACTTGCTTCCTTAGGCAGTCCTTGCTTTTGATTCTGCATTCTCTTGTTTCTGGAACGTCACACTCCACTTAGGCCTGTTGATTCAATGACGATCTGCCAGTTAAGAAGGGGAGCTCAAGTTTGAGGTTGTCCCGTCGGTCCGCAGCTTTGAAAATATCGCATCGATGGCTTGTTATGTTATCCTCGTTAGATCCCGTGCACGCAGCTTCATGCGGACATCGAGGCTTCAGCCTATTCTGAAGAGCCCAGTGTAGCGACAAGGGAAGTTTGCGGCGACTAGGAATCGGGTCCGGATGTCAAGACCGAATACTCGGTTCCCCATTGTCTGTGGTTCAAACCAAAGGTGGTACTATTCCGTATGGGCCCTGTTCCCGTCTTAGGTCACCGTTATTCATCCTAGAATCCTGGGTTTGGCTACAGGGCTGGTTACCCCAGCAGGCTCATCTTGCTGGACTCGCCTTAGCTTTGTCGATGATGCTGCGGCGCGGTTGCGAGCCGATCTTCTCGTGGCAGAATCATTAGATGGGCCATGATGAGAATTTTGCGCTCGTTGTGCCTCCTCTTCTACAACAGATCATCTCGCTCTTGCAGGGACAGGGCCTCTTTAGCGCAATGCGCAGCACCAGTAATCACAGCAGGGACGCTGGGACTACGGATCTCCTGCCCGCCCCCTTGATCTGACGATATTGACACTCCTGCAAATCTTCTTTTCTGTGGATAGAAACCGAACCACCGAGACAGATTTGGAGTTAACACCAATGGGTCAGGAGCCGAACTCCACACCTTTTCAAGTGAATCCCGTTACGAAAGCTCTACACGATGTGACTATGTCGAATCAGGAATGTTTCCATCGACTCCTACCTCCAAAGCTCCCTGGTTCATCTCTAATTGTATGAGGGCGGAGAGGGGGGTGCGACAAGTGTGGGTATGAAGCCGCTGGGAGTGTGTGTACACATCAACGTGTGCATGGTGGTGTGTCTGTGTGTGTGGAAGCTATTGCCCGTCACGCTAGAATCTGAAGGCAAACTGATGTTCATTGCTTGCTTTGCGATACATGCTCTGTCTACTACTTCCTTCGTCTTGTGGACATGGATATAATTCATGACGGCTCCCCGAACCACGTTCGGCTTGCGCATTCTGTCGTTTGACGGCTTTTCTTCCACGATTATCTTGCTCAACCAAAGAACCACCCGTCTGCGGAACCGAAGCCGCCTTATCCCACAATTTGCTTGCTGCTCCTAGTACCCTGTTGCCCACACGCACTTCACGGCATCTGGGGCCGCGTCTGTACCGCTGTATACCGTCCCTGGACTTTGCGTGCTTGAGCATTGCTCTTGCTGAGAGAGCCTTGCCATTCGTCCACACCTCATTTTCTGCTTGCCGCCACCGCCACTCGTTCCAAGCTCACATCACTTCCTCTTACATTCTTTCTTAAAGAATTCTGTGCAGCTTGCCTCGAGTATCTTGCTCGTCCCCTGTCCTCGGATCAAGGACACGGGAAGAAGAAGCGATCTACCTGTGAACGAACCAAGCACAAACAGTGTCTGAAATTCACATTTTGATCGTTTCCCGCCATATCAGCCGGTTTTGCGCTCTGGCTGATCATACATATCTGTGATTGGCCCATTGATATACTTGGGGAGATGTATGTGTCTATCGGTGAGTCTTATACAAGGTCCACCAACATAACTACAGCAACATCCTGACCATGACGCGACGTGCCACAGCCGTCCGTGATTTATTTTATCTTCTGTTGTCAAGCTCAAAGTTGAAACTGTGCTTTCGAAAGTCGTACCGCCGGAGTAACTCGCTTTCGCATCCGCAACGATCAGGCCGCAGGACGCGTATTCTTCACCCCTTGTCCTTGAGCAGAATACGCCTTGCGCTCGTCCAGTCTCGCCAACGATTTGAAGTCGCAGAATACTTCTCGCAAAGCTGACTCACGTGTGATACCTTTGGAGGAAGCGGTATTGAGCGTCATTTTGGAGCTCTCGGGTCAGCATGGCCGGCGAAGTGTCGAACTGTTTAGACATGCCTTTCATGCAAGCACCCACCCATCACCATTCCGTCCCAGGTGTACAGTACTTGAGTGGCGGAGAACTGCCTCTAATAAACGAAGACGTGCCTTTGCACCAGGCAAAATACTATGGCGACTCTCAGCGGCAGCTTACCTTGAGGCAGGCGCCCATGCATGCTCGAGTGGCAGTTGGGAAAGAGAAAGGTTTGGGGCAACTCATCTTAAAGGACAAAGGGCTCACGGAGAGCTAACAAGGGTTTGCCCTTAGATCGCAAGCTAATCGACCCCCCGCCGATCGTGCAGCTGATAGACAAACGAAGCGATGGGAAAAGCGGACTGTATGACAGTGAGTTTTCCTTCCTTTGCTACTCCCAGAGGGATTCAAGAATCAGTTTTAACCTTTGCTAAACTCCGGGGTTAGGCCCGTATCTTTTCATGACTTCGTCTCTTGTCCCGGAAAACTACGATGAACAAGCCAAAGGACCAGAACTACCGTCGAATTACCTAGTAGGATCTCTAGCTTCCTCTGTTCACCGATTAAGAGACACGGACGACGTTGAAGGGGGATTCTTCGTATTCGGTGACCTTTCTGTCAAGCAAGAAGGCCGGTACAGGCTCCGATTCACGCTATACGAGCGAGATCAGAATCATTCAACGCCTAGTTTCTACTTCATTGGCGAGCTCATCACCAATGTATTTACTGTTTTCTCAGCCAAGCTGTTTCCCGGAATGGCAGACTCGACGGCACTCACACGAACCTTCAGCGACCAGGGAGTCAAAGTCAGACTTCGAAAGGACTCAAGTACAATGGCGGCGCGAAAGCGTAACAGGCAAGCAACCGAGTCAACATCAAGTAGCTCTATAATCGACCGGCAGCCAAAACGAGCGTCATACGATTGGGAGATGCCGTCCTTGGGTAATTACAGCCTGTCCGAGCTTGGACAAATGGATCCCATCACGGCAAGCTCAAGTATGGTCACAAGCGCATCCCACAACCCAAATTTATTTGCTGCAGCGGGTCCCATGTCAACCTCTAGAGGCGCTGGCATGGACTTGCACATTCCCACGACAAACTATTATTTTGGTGGTCCTCAATACTACTAATTATAATCTGACTACGCAACTACTGGAATACTGAAAAATGCATAAAATGCGACTCAGTCATCGCTTCAGCCATCGAAAATGACGACAACAAGCTTATAGAAGCGAACATATCTGTATCAGCCCGAAGATGGCTTAGTTGGTGGTCGCAGCATCAAGTAAGAAGACGCATCAGAGGGGCCGCCCCATTTACTGAGATCTACGACCAACTTGCCAACTTCTCTCCAGCCATGCTTCTCGTACAGCCTGCGCCCTTCGTCCGAAGATTCCAGATATGCTGGCAAACCAAGACGATCAGCTTCTGCAGTGCCCCATTTCAGCAACATGGAGCCGGCGCCACGTCTCTGGTGTTCTGGGTCAGTGTGTAAGAGCTTGAGATCTACAGATATGAGGAGTCAGTTACACGTTTCCGATCATCATTCCAAAGCGAGCAGTATGCAAAGTCGGTGAACCTACAAACATGAGGCTTGCCGGCCATCCGCTCAATCCACTCTCGTCGCATACCCCCAAAAAACAATTCGCAAGCTTCTGGATTGGTGCCAGGCCCCCATTGTCTAGTCGGGGGAAGGGTCTCTCGTGGCTTGTCCCAAATATACCACTTAGAAAAGGCGATCATGCCGTCTTGGCCCTGGGCCTCGAGATCCGTGTCTACCACCTTGGCCCAGCGGCATGCAGAATCTTCCTGGAGCTGATGAATCAACATTTTGACGCGGGAATCGTCCCTTCCATCTGGAAAAGGACCAGGGAACAAGGCAGAACTGTTTGGATTTGTTCCATATGCCACATTTTCAAGAGCCACTGCCCGGGCAGCGTCGTCAGCAGTCGCAGGAGCTACCTTGAGTGTCATATTGTGGGTGATAAAGTGTGTGTGAGAGAGACGAGCTGGCGACAACGACAGACACTGAAAAGGTCTGAAGTCTTGTGAGATACAAGATCGGGGGATCTCAAGACTAACAAAGGGCCTAATTGTTTCTTATATAGCTGTTACACGGTTGGTGCATCAGCGGGGTGTAGTTCCCCAGCTGGAGATGCTGGGTCAAGTGGGACCAGGAGACAATGCTGACCATCGGCGAGCCAATTCGGGCAGTAGCATGCCAAGATGTGCAAACATCCCTCAGAAAGTTGTGCGCTGCAAATGGAATGGGCCAGAAGTGAGGAGAGAAGGGGCGAGCGTTGATCAAACAGGACAGATCAGCGTTGTGTTTGTGAACCGGACACGGATGTAAAACACGGAGTTGGGGTTTCGATTGAGCTTGGGGTATCAAGGACGGGACGGGGATGGAGTACTGGCGCAATACGAACGATACCAAGTCGCATCCGCCTATTAGATTGCGCTTTAAAATACCAGCATAGATGAGAATAAGCTGCAAACTGCATGACAATGTGTTTATATTTCTTTATATATATATTGCAATAGCCATCATCTATTCAAAGCAATTTGATATTCTCCGCTTCAAGCCAGAGTACAATGGAAGTAGGTTGAAGCTCAACTGTTTTTACTGTAACCCCACTCCGCCCGCATGCGCCCGAATCCGCCCCCCGCTGGCGTTACTAAGCAGGCGGCATCGGATCTGGCCAATCACTGTGGCCTGCTGCTGATTGGCACAACGAGAAAATTAAGTGGATCTTTTCCGAGCGATTCCAGCGCCAGCTTTCAAGGACAGGAAAAAAAAAGAACGCTTCGCTTTTCTCCGGCTCACATACTCCATATCGTCTACCTCTCTTCCCCTTGAGATCCTCCAACACCACCCGGCGCATCATCAAGCGTGGGTACAGGGCCGACAACCGCACCGACCGACATCTTGACGAGGGGCTGTCGAATATATTGTCTCAGGCGCAGTTGCCCTTTGACCGGCTGATCATCCTCTCACATACACAATGGATCACGGACGCGATCCCTGCCCCTGGGTCATCTTCAATGACTTCGGTGGTGCATTCTGCATGGGTGTACGTTCTATCATGACACCAAAAGCTACTACCCAGATCCTTTGGCGATGCTACAGATCTCATCAAAAGTTCTGAACGTGTCGGGCTTGTCAATACAAAGTTCAATACCATCATCATCCACTAACATACCTTCTTCTCCATTTAGGCCATCGGTGGCACCATCTGGCACGGTGTCAAGGGCTTCCGAAACTCTCCCTATGGCGAACGTCGCATCGGCGCTATCACCGCTGTCAAGATGCGTGCTCCAGTCCTCGGCGGTAACTTTGGTGTCTGGGGAGGTCTTTTCTCGACCTTTGACTGCGCCGTCAAGGGTGTTCGCAAGAGGGAAGATCCTTACAACGCCATCATCGCCGGCTTCTTCACCGGTGGCTCGCTAGCCTTCCGTGGTGGCTTCAAGGCTGCTCGTAACAATGCTATTGGTTGCGCCGTGTTGCTGGCGGTCATTGAGGGAGTCGGCATTGCCTTCTCCAAGATGTTGTCAGGAGGCACCAAGTTAGAAGCGCCTCAACCACCGCCTAGCTTGTAGGGCGCCAGCTTGTAAGAAGCCCATCCAACGAAGCAGATTAAGATACGACAAAGTTGGGACCGACGATGGGATAGAGCCCGCATCGGGACCAACCCACGAAACAATTGCGATCATTTCTTGCGTTTCGACGACAACTCGCCTCTCAACTCTCAACTACAGCAACACCTTGTGCATTAACAAAAATCTTCTTAGGGCTGCTGCCCGTGTCTTATTTCAAACTCCCATTTTTCAAAACTTTTCTAGCGAGCAAATCATCCGCTCCAGTGTATAACGACTCTCAAAAAAGCAATAAAGCGATTCTTTCGTTTGGCCCCTTGTTGATAAATCGATCGACCATGGAGCTGTGCGCACTTTGCAAACACGGTCGAATCTACGAAGGCTCAAACTGAGGACACAAAACTATACGGCTGTCAATAGCGTGGCTGACGCAATGGCGATAGAGGTGTCACATGTATTCGCATCGCATCGGCGTTTCAATGTACTATAGATTGGATGGGGGGATGTGGAACGGTCATTTCTGGCAAGGATGCGGCGGTCGGCGGAGACCAGCACGGTCTGGATAGAACATGATGGGCTTCCAAGAGTGTAGCTTCTCAGCAGATTTATGTTGGGGACATTTCTAATGAAGCTGTAATGGATTAACATTATGACTTGAATTGTGTTCTTGGTGCTGCAGCTCAACATGTGCCATGTCTTAGTCCGAGTAAGACCCTCTACCAGCATCATCCAAGTGTGAGAACAAGACAGAGGAAGATAAAAAACAGGTGCTGTAGATCCAGACGGATGTGACGACCATCACATCAACTAGCATCGATTATCCAATGCCCATGGAAAATCGACAATATGTACCCGATTCATTTCAACGCTCATCGGAAATCAGAGTCCTCGCCCCCATTGTTCCAAATGCTCATCCTCGCCTTCCCCTCATCATCCACCCACGCGCGATACATGCCGCCGCTGTTATAATCCATCACTACCTCCGAGCGCACCTTCACCACCCTTCCCGTGCGAACATCTCTTTCCAGGACGCACTCGACACCAATCATGCCGCCCTCACCTTCGCCCGTTCGACCCCATCTGTCCCCCGCGCTGCGCTGAAGCTCTCCATCTGGTCCCATCACATGGGACAATGCCTTCGCCGTCGACTCCGGCTTATACCGCGCCATGGCGGCCACAGTGCGCACCGCATTAGTGCGCAGGAATGAATCTCCATTTCCAGTACCTGATACACCCATCGACCGCGTGATGATTGTGTGAGACGAATCGGTGTTCAAGAGAGGAGCATACGTAAACGGCGTGGGGAGACAATCTGCCAAAAATCCTTGGATCGAGCCCGTGAAAGAAAGGCCCGGCTTCGCACAGCTCACCAGTTTCGACCACGCCGATGAGTCTGTAGCATCGTCCTTCTCGGACCACTCTTCCGCCCAAAACCCGGCTCCTACGCATGGGGTATCGCCGATTCGTCCCGTCAATTTATTCGTCATACCACCTGTACTTGTCGCCGCGCAGATAACGCCGTGCTCATCCAGCGCCACTGCCCCTACCGTGCCCTGCGGCAAATACTCCTCTGCGTCCCACGTCCCTGTTCCCAGACCACGTTTCTCCTTCTCCAGCGCGCGAACATGCTCGTCCCATCGCTGCTGCGTGAAGTAGTAACTACGGGTCCACCATTTCGAGACCGTACTTCCTGGCGAGTTGTTCGGCCGTGGGACCCCAGAGCTGCGTGTGTCCCTGCGCCGAGGGTACATCTAATTCATCGCTGCTATAGGCAAATGACGGCTGTCCTACTGAATCGAGGTCCTGGTCCCCGTGCTCAAACATCTTCTTGGCTAGTAAAATGGGGTTTCGCACATGCCGTAGCCCCATTACTCCTACGCCGCGCTTCTTTTGACCCCGGGATACCATGACTGATGCTTCGAGCTTGTTGATGCCGTCGCGGGTGAAGACGGCGCCGTGGGCGCTATTGAAGAGCGGATTGTTCTCGAGGAGGGTGACGGCGTAGGTGGCTACGTCTAGGGCGGAAGGTAAATGATTGCTCTGGGTTGTGGGTGATGATTTCTCGGATGCCGTGTTCATGTACTCGTTTGTCTTTGTGATCTGAGATAGATTAGATGGGTGGCATAGGGTTTTTTTAGGGGGAATAGGAACGAACCATGGTGAGCAGCGCAGATCTATACGCTTGGTATTTTTCCTCGGGAAAGTTCTTGCGTACTATGTTCCCTGCACCGCCGTGGATGACGATGCGCGGCTTGATCCGGGGGGATGAGCTGGGTGCGATGGGTTTGTACTCCATTTTGATGGTCGGGCCTTTGAGTGAGAAAATCTCAAAGTGGCTCTTCCTCGAAACGAGTATCTACAAGTGTGAGTCAACAGACTAGTAAGCGAGAGGAATTGCGCAAGAATCGAAAATGAGGTGAATCACAAAGTGAGATGAGGTTCTTCTCAGATGAGCAGATCGACGGGCGGCGGTCAAGTGTGGATCCGTTCTTGTACCACGTTTATGGTGCGGAGACTCCCACGCGTGTTCGCTTCCATGTAGTCTGTAGAGGCCAATGATGGTGTAGTTGTCTTTATTCGACCTACCGTGTTAGGAAGTCGTTTAGGTAACCGTGGCGCGGGCGGTCGGGCAGGATATCCGACATCGCAGTTGCACAAGCTCAGTGACGATTCCGGTGATGGATTTTCTTTTTCTTAACTTGACTAAAGACTCCAACTGATCAATTGAGATGAACCCATAATTTGGCAAGTCATACCAGATTTCCATGTAACGGCCGCGAACATAGTGCGCCACTCAATCTATGCTCGACTTCATGGTACATAAAATAGACATTCCCATGGCTCAACGCAGACATGAAACAATACTGCACATGGCCAAAGGTTCAAAATGAATATTGAGACGTAATACATTTGTCTGTACTGAGCTAGATTATGTACTTATTCGCAATTATACAATATGAAAAAGAGAAAAAAAAAAAGACGACGCTGTCCCACGTAGTAAATCTGTTAAGGAAAGTCCATATGGCCATGCCCTGATAACGCCAAAATCACACAACTTCAATCAACCAAAGAGACTATTATACGACGACCGCTGGCTCGACGCCGCCAAGCTCGGCGGTATCAAAGGACTATCCGGCCAGATGCCCTCCATGCCAGACGCAACCCTCACCACGCCCGGTCTCGCAACCAAACTCCTCGTGTCATCCCCCTCAGCCTTCTGCCTCGATGACATAGCGACGCCAATCCCGCCCGTGATGAATCCAGGCGGCGTGGCGCGACTTCTTCCCGAGCTGCGGTACGAACTTCGCGGCGGCAAAGGGTGCCAGTGTTCCCGCGTGGCAGGATTGGCGATCAACTCGTCCTTGTTCGAAGCCGCTTTCGATGAATACGTGTCGTCGGATGCTGTTGTCGAGAAACTATCTCTGAAGGTGGCCTCGAGGCTTGGTCCAAAGTGCTGCATAGGCGGTAATCGTGGTTTCTCCGTATTCGACCGCCAGAACCAGATCTTGGGAGTTTCCTCATCCTGAGAGAGTCTTTTGTTGCGTCGTCGGCGGACACAGAAGAAAATGAGGGCGGCTAGCACGACTAGGGCTGCTAATCCGATTGATATGCCTAGGCCGACGAGGGCGCCTGGGTCGATGCCCCCGTTTATGTTGCCAGTTTCGGCACTGCTGTAGTTAGGGTTCGACTTTTGCGAAGCTGTGCTTTGGGGGGTGGTTGTTGTGGTTGTTGCTACCGATGCCGCTGGTGTGGGATGGACGAGAATGAGAGAGATCTTCGCGGTAGGAGATGGTGTTTGTGTATTTCGCGAAGTCGAACCTTGAGAGCTTTGCTCTTCGATGGCCATGGAAACGGATTGTGCGGCATGGACCGGAAATGCCTTGGTAGGTCGGAGCATGAACGGATCCAAAATACCAGTGGAATCGCCCTCGAAGACATCTGCGGAAGGCAAAATTGATACGGGATTAGGTGTCGGTCTTCCAAGAGAAAGTTCCAGTGACGATGCCAGCGTCGCTATAACATTCGTTGCAGCCGCCGTGCTGGCGGCCAGGGAGAAGAAGAGTGCATATACCCTCATCGTGACATTATAAGGCCGATGGAAGTCTCGCCGAATGATAAGAAACCAGTAGCGAAGCACTGGTCAGCTTCCGTCAAGCAATCTCCCCGTTCAAGACATACTTCTTCCGATAACCTGCAGACTACAGTGAGGATTTGCCTATCAGATGTTCGACACCAAGGACAAAAGTCGAGGCTGGCAGAATAAGGATTACCTCGCCAAAGGAAAGAACAGAAACAGGGCAGACCCCGAAAGTAGTATAAATGAAGGAGAAAAACAACGAGCGGCTAAGTTAAACTACAATGAATAAACCTCAGAGCTGAAACCCCCCCCCCCAAAGAAACCAGAAAACCACGAGTCTAGACGGGATCAAAGAAACAAACCCACGCACTGACACCGCAAACCTTCGTCCCATCCCCATCCGCTTCGTTTCACCCGCGAATAAACAAACACAGCCCGACGACGAGCAACCGGTCGATCGTCAGCCCATGTCTAGCTCGGCCGCGACGAGAATGGCCCGCACAGGCCCGACATGTGCGCTGCCTACCCACTTACCTATCTATAGCACCGCACTTCCTCAGGTACATTGCGTGGTGAAGAATGCAAGAGCAAGAGGAAGGATGATTGAGCACGGGCATAGCGGTGGGTCTGCGCGTGCAGCGTCACCGGCGGTGGAAACGTAGGCTAGAAAGTTTAAAATGGAAAAGGACTGAGACCCAGCCCGCCGGACCCCTGTCGGGCGTTTTCTATCTGGCCTGGATGGGCTCCGGTTCCCAAATGTGTGGATGGATGATGGGGACGGTTCCAAAAACTTATGATCTCATGGTCGGTGAAATCCGTCAACACGGACGGTCAGTGGAGTCCGGACTTCGAGATCGAACCAGGGATTCGGCCTCTGAGAGTAATTCACCATTTCCGCAATTGTCACATGCCCCATACTTTGTCAATTGATGATGAAACTTGAATGCGGGTGGAATATGGTAGAGCAGCAATCTTATTGCATTTATTATTCGTGGTGCGGCTACCACAGTGTCGCAACACTCCTACTCCAGTATTCAATGGGTATATCTGATCCAACTAGTCCCAGGCCACAAAACACTAATAACTCAGGAAACTCATGCCGGAATGAAATGCATTTCCAAGCAGAATTGAGGAAAAACCAAACCCGCTGTGTGCCTCGTGGCATGCCCTGAAAGACAAAAACGCCAATTTTCCCCGCGATTTCACAACCCACCCGGCTGTTACCGCATGCATTTTCGCAGCAATGCAAATGTTGATGTTGTCATGTTCGAATGCAACGCCGCACCACCATAACGTGCATCCCGTCCTCATGAATGACACGGACTCTGTGTCCGAATAAGAAATAAAGTGTCTTGGAAAAACAAGCCAGGGAATTACGTATCAAAAGAAAGAGTGAGGAAGCCTGGGTCTCTCGTACCAAAAAGGTCTTGAGAAGGTGTCATACATTCTCACAACGTCGATGGACAAAGTTTCTCTTCGCCAGTTTCACTGTGTGTGAATCGGTTGAACTTCGCCTCTCATCACGATACCGGCAGCAACTTTGACGGCAGCGTTGATGTCCTTTCTGCGTACGCCAGGGGCGCGTCCCAGGCAAACCGAACTCTTGGTCAATTCTGGCCAGCTGTTAGCTCTATATGGAACGCCTGCAGTCTCTCAACATAAACTCCACAGGAATCCTTACCTCTGATTAACACGACGACATCTACGGTGACCTTCACCTTGGTAGGCCAATTGGTCGGCTGTGGCCAGACACGATTGCTTGCAGTTGGCATCATGTATGGCCCCGCAACACCACCGAACTCGGTTGGTGTTGTCACTCCCATGAATGCTTGTCCCTGTGCCATCATGGGAGGTTTTCCCATCGACTGGCTATTGAGGGGGCACGACGAGTCTGCCATCGCGGATGCGGAGCTGTTGCTGTTCGTGGCCCACATAGCACTCGGTGCGCTGCCTGCGTAGCCTGAATCTGAGCTTTCCTGGAATGACTGAACGTGGGTGCCTGCTTGTGATGTGTCGTCGTGCTCGCCGACCTCTTGGATACTCAGCTCCGTTTGAATGAAATCGGCTCGCTGTGGTATAAAGATTCCAAGCTGTCGCAGATGAGTTTCAACCTCGTCGGGGTCGAAGAAGTCGCCTTCGAATCCGGCCAGCATCATTTGCATTCTTCGATCCGCTCCATAGTCGATACGTTCATCCCTGGTAGCCTGCACAGCTGG
Source organism: Periglandula ipomoeae IasaF13 (assembly GCA_000222875.2). Taxonomy (NCBI): domain Eukaryota; kingdom Fungi; phylum Ascomycota; class Sordariomycetes; order Hypocreales; family Clavicipitaceae; genus Periglandula; species Periglandula ipomoeae. Next base: position 13,708 of record AFRD01000582.1, read on the forward strand.
TCCCCAGGGTCCCATAGACATGCTTGTCATCTCCTGAGGTTTGCCATAAGACCGTGTCCCCTCGGCCCCGATGGGCATGCTTCCCAATGCACTGTTGGGGCTCCTCGACGAGGGTTGCTCTGGGAAGAAAGTGCCAGCACCGCCAAGATTAGTGAACGGAAATCTCCAATTGCTGAGGTCCTCGTAAGGACTGCTGCTCAAGGCAGCCTGCAATCGCTTAATGATGTCCTTTCTCGATTCGAAAAACAGGCAGAACCCAAAAACGGCGGCGAATCGATCAGGTGGCGGTTGCAAGCTCAGGATGAGCCGCAAGGCACTCTCTATAGAATGACGCTGCAGACGGCGTCCGAATGTCTGTTCGTTGGCGGCATAAGATGCAGGCGCAGCAATCGTTCCGTACGGCGAAGGTGCGCTAGCTAGATTGCCCTCTAATTCGTCCGCGGCACTCGGCTCCATGGAAGAGTAGAATGGGAAGCTGGCATTATGCGGCGTTGCAGCCGTAACCACTTCATAGTTGACTGACGGAGGCACATGGATCATGGGGCCCGATAGGGAGCTTGAAGCCACGGTTGGAGCCGTTGGTACTGATGCAGAAGCCACGTATGGCGTGAAATGATTGGTCTGTGGGAAAGGTGGTTGCTGGTGATAGGCATTTGGCACCGGCGAAGGTCCAGCTGGCGAGATGGGCGGTGCTTGCAACGGATTCAAAGATAGATTTGAATGTCCAGAGCCACAAGGGTTTAGTTCCTCTTCATCGTCATCCTCAGAGGGGCTGCTGTCGTCATTACTAGCTCGGGCTTTATCAGCAGTCTTGGTGATGTTATTGGCAATAGATGACAAGCGCTGAAGCGCATGTGGTGCTGTGTCAAGGACGCGTTCCGATACCAAGATATTGAAGAAAGCATTGAACTCCTTGCTCATGTCATTATTGGCCTTCTCCAGCTCTTTGACACATTTTTCCAGAGTGGTGATAACGGTGTCTTTGCGGTGGCGATAGGCTCGCTGCGCAAGGCGAATCTGGGTTCTCCGGCGCTGTACAGCTGTCAGATACTCTGCACCAGGATCGATCCAAACTTATGTGTATTTCATGCACATAGCAGCGTCCAAAGTCTTATCAGTGGAGGTGACTCACATCAGCGGCGGTTTCATCCTTTGTGTCCAGCCTCGGCCTCCCTCTTGATCTCTTTTTTTCGACCCTCATCCTCGACAGCCTGTTCCGCCTTCACGTCGTCTTCATCCGAGCCTCTGGATCGCTTACCTATGGCTGCGGGTTTGGCCGGTGCCTGGGCATCCTGTGCTGGTGGTGAGATTGAAATGGGAGAGTTGTTGGATGTATGAGCAGTGCGAGCGTCATGCTGCTGCTGAGGGTGGACATGATAATGCTGATTCGTGATTCATTGCAATATGGTGGACGCCGTCACCTTGAGGGGAAAACTTATCCCAAGGTGATGCGTATGGAATAACGGGGGAAACGGTGGCCATGTATTCCTGAACCAACTGACCGCAGCCGTTACGCAGTCTGCGTTATGCTGCCAGCAGGGCTGAGAATGGCAGAAGTTGACGTGGCGTCGTTCCGGCACCGTTGTCGGTGATGTAGAGGAGCAATCAGAGCGTTGAAAGAATGAGAGCTGGCTCGGCGATAAGTAAGAAGCAGACCCGGATACGCCCAAGGTCAGGCATTCAATACGTGCAATGTGCCAGCAACTTCGGGCCGCAGTAGGAGCGAGCTGTCCAGCTTTTGGTGGGAGCCTTATAGGTTGAATGCGTGATGGCGAGATTTCGGGCCAGTCGTATGAGGTTGAAAGAGTATGAGTTGAGTGGCATAGTGGGATGAGAAGGAGATGTGTGCAGTGCAGTATTCAGCAGCACGAGAGGGCGCTGACAGAGCCAAGGACATTGGTTCAAGACATTCCCCCAAGATCAAGCGACGACTTGAATAGACATGAATAGGCTGGGTGTGTCCCGGCCATTCGGTGCACCGGGCGCTTGGGGGAAGCTGGGGGCCCAGACATGCTCACCCGGCTCGCAACAGCACGCTAATCCTGCAGGTGGGAGGCCCACCACGAAATGGCCATTGGGATGTCGACCGACTTGGCTCACGAACAGGGTTTTGCGGCTGGCCAATGTGCTTCGGCTCGCACACACCCAAACGGGTCCCACAACGTCTTCAAAGTTTGGGCCAGTCGTAAGGGGTTGGTTCGGTTCTGGCCATCCTTGAGGCGTGACAAGTACCAGATGCTAGGAATATGCCGTGACACTACCAGCACAATACCGCAGAACTGCCTATTGTCCTCCGCAAGTCGTGCTGGCTCTAAAACATGTCATCCCATCTCGTCACTTCGACAGCGGGGAGAGGGACGAGAACGAGTCGACTAACGGCCCCCAGCCCGGAATCGACGGACACAAGCTTTTCGTTCAAGACTCCCGAACTGGCCAAGTATCCATCATCGCGGGAGCCAGAAGTAGCATGCGACAGATGGCTCGAGGACTGGCGACAACCGACGACAAGCATTGCAAGCGGCAGCTCGATATTCTTGCTAGGGCGAGATCGACGATGCCTTGCACGGCTTCCTCGTTACTTCCCGTCGCTAGCTAGTGCCCGTATTACCTTGTCATATGTACTTCGTATGATACCTGCCTGGCACAAGGCCTTCGGCCAACCAAGACAGGGGGGCCGCTGTTGGCTCTGTCGCGATATCTCTGTCGACGGTTGATCTTGTGTGGGCAAGCCTATGTTGGTGATTGAGTGACGTGCCTCACCTGTCATGTTCTTAATTAATGATGATTCACAAGTAGATAGTGCAATCAAACATCACATAAATGCCTGCAGTTGGACGTCAAGCGTCAGTGTCAGCAAAAATGCCCGAAGCTGTTGTCATCTGCACATGCATCCTGAGCACGCAGAATGAGCGAATGGGGTGGACTGGCGGAGGAGACAAGAGGACCAGGGCAGACCCTTTGGGACTAGTTTTCGGCGTTGACAAAGCTGCGTTTCGGACTTAAGCGCCTGGGTTGCCAGTGCCAGACCTCTCTCCAATGCAGTACTGGTTAACTGTTGACCAGGGGCAGTGCAGCAGTGCGCAGCAGGCAAGAGCGCAGGAGACTCCCGATTGCCAGGCATGCAAGTGCTTCACTTGTGGCATCCGCGCACTCGCAGCCACATACCATCCCAAATC
>AFRD01000581.1:0-16904 GCA_000222875.2 Periglandula ipomoeae IasaF13
GCTTGGGGAAGGGCTGGGCAGGAACAAATCCATCCTCAACGAACTGCCAGCTTACCAGCTTCCAGATCTCGGGACGCATGACCCAGACTTTAAGTATAATATCTAGTCCGTATTTCCTTGGAGTTTAATTCAAGTATTGCTGCCGTTCATACCTGGTCATAATTTATAGCCGCCAGCATGTTTGTCGTGTTTGTGCCGTCAAGGCAGAGATAGAGAGATTATTCAAGTTGCCTCAGGAGTCCAAATGCTAGTAGATGTATAAGGCTTAAGTTCTTATAACAAAACTGCATAGAATGCTATCAAAAAAAGGCTTATACGCGAAGTTCATGCGACTTTGGCATATCAGGTTCGTCCATGGGTCTTTCCTGCTCTCCTGCGATGCCGTTCCCAAATTCCCCAATCACTTACACCTCGACTTCTTGATCAGCTTCGAGAACGTATTATGCCATTCGCTTTTCGGTTCGTTGAAAAACGGCACCGGCAAGTTTTCCTCCTTTAAGGCGTACAAGTCGTACAAGCCTTCCACGTCTTTAGTGCTAGGCTTCTTGGGGCTTCCGTACCGCTGGCCATTTCTCGTCAGAATGGCTTGTCTTGGGTCCTGCGTGACGAGATCCAGTGGCGGTTGTCCCTCAGCCGGAATAGGAACATCGCCTTTCCCTCCTGCTCCGCTGGGATATAGCATAAGAGAGTCCCAATCGACCTCGCTCTCGCCTGCGCCCAGACCGTTTCGCAAAGGGCTGCGAAACCCAGCAGCATAAGGAAGGTACTCGGTACCACCAGTGAACTTCCTGCTGGCTGCAGTGCTCCTCAGTACACAGATTTCATCGTCGTCCGGGTGCTCTTGTTTGTATTTGGCCCAGTGCGCATCGTAATCGGACAGATGGTCACAGTGGAAAGTCGTCAGCTTTCCCTTGAGCCCTCTGGCCGTCAACTGAGCACCCCAGAGCTGACCCTGCTTCGGACCAAAGGGTTGCTCCCAGAAGCTCGGCTCTTGATGTTCGTGAAGTAGGCCCCACGCGTGGCCAATCTCGTGCGCATAGTTCGGAACTCGTTCCAGGAATCCCACCTTCAAGCTGTCGCTGAGGTGCATGGTAGGGCCTTTATAGTTGGGATCCTCCTTCTCGTTGACTGGTTGCAGACCGTTCGTCGTGGACAGCACACCTTTGTCGTTGTACTTGATCTTGAGCTACGTCCTGCGATTGATGTTGCCCCCGCAGATGAAAGCGTTCTGCTTCTCCCACTTGAACAGCTTCTCATCGAGACCTGCTCGATACCAGGCCGCCCGAGCTGCTGTCAGGTCGTCTGAAAGTATTTTCTCTGACTGACTATCCGCCCAGCAGTACTTGATGGTTCCGCCAGGCCATCGTGTATCTCTGCCCTTCTGCGGCTCAATGCTAACCCATCTCTTCGCGGCTTCGGCAGGATTGTGCGTCTTCTCCCAGGCTTTACTACCTGCTTCGACTACCACGACAAAAGCAAGGAACCCGAGAGACGCAGTCAACTTTGCAAGCAGAAACATGATTGACGAACGTAGTGGCAAGATAGCCCAGTTGCACTATGCTATCGCGAGTATTGCTCGAAGTATGGGGACGACTTGTTGGAACATAGTTCGAGGCAATGCAACGCTTCGCTCTAGCATACCAACCTCGGCCGCCATGTTATTCCTGCTCGAACAAGCCCTCCTAGCAATAATTCCCCAAATGGGCGACGGAACTTTTGCCTCCCCATGTGTTTCCACTAAATACGCCTTTGCTGCAAGTAAGCTTACGCCTAGCGTCAATGTGATGGGTCGGGCGCAATCTCAATTTTGTTTTAACGGCTCGGATCGATCGAGAACGGCACATGTTTCCCAATCCTGCATATGCGCCCCGCGCTAGCAATGACCAGGATATATGTCAGGCTTTAATTAAAGTGCTGCTGCATTGCAACACAGTGCTTTACGTAGCCATACACAGTCTGCCAGCCGACGAACCATGGTTAGCCTCATCAAATGATCGAAAAGTATGTCGGATATACTCATCATCTTGCCAAAAATGAGAATAATTCGCGCATCAATACTCAATATCGTCCTCGTGATATAAACTCCAAGGGATGATGCCTGCAATGGTGTGATAATCCCGGCAAGCCTGTCATCCCAAGCTAGAGCATCGTTTCCCAAACGACCCGGTAAGATGAGGGTACACTCAAACATTGAGTCTCTAGCACTGCTCACAGAGTAGCATATCGATTGAGAGTAGAGCATCATTCCTGTATCGCTGGGCTCATTAGCCCAGTTTTGCGTGTAAGGCCTTACATCCAGTCGGCCCTCACATCTTTGTATACACACCATTGTATGTGTGCCTGTAGCTGCCATCATCAATACACGCGGTGCATCACACCTGTGTCTTGTTGTCTCTTGCTCCCGCATTGAGACTTGCGTGCTTCGATCCAAAACTCATGGTTGATGAGATCTGGATACTCTCAAACAGACAGATCGAGGACAGAACCTCAACATCAATTGGATCTATGAGGCAGGACAATATGGCTAAATATTTCGCGCGAGCTGTAGCCATATGCTGGCTTCTCAGTGGTTTATCCACCGCCCAGGAAACATCTCCTAAGGGACCAACTTTCCCCGGCACTGTCAAGAACTGCAATGCCTGGCACACGGTGGTCAAGGGTGACTTGTGCTCGACGATAGAGGTAAAGTACAAGGTCCAACACAAGCAGTTCATACAGTGGAATCCAGAAGTATCAGACGACTGCACCAAGAACTTCTGGGTCGGTAACAGCTACTGCGTGGGTGTGTCCAATTCTGTTCCCACAACTACATCGACGACGAAAACAAACGGTCCGCCTACTCCTGCTCCAAGTCCTACCCAGCCCGGGACCACCACAAGATGCAATCGCTGGCACGTCGTGGCTGACGGAGATGATTGCTCGACTGTCGAGAAGAAGTACAGCATCACGCATACCGACTTCATCAAGTGGAATCCAGCTGTGTCGACTGACTGCAAGACCAACTTTTGGAAAGGATACGCCTACTGCGTGTCGATAGACCCGAACGCCCCAGAAATAACGACAACAACAACCTCGTCAAAGTCCACTGTGACGAGCTCGTCCAGCAGCATCAATGCCACATACTCAACTCGGTTGCCCATCACGAGCGACAATATCACTACCCCAACAATCGGGACCACTTGGCCGCCCAAGGAGACCCAAGCCGGTCAGCCAAAGCTTTGCAATCTCTGGCACCTTGCCACAGCCTCCGATACGTGTGTGCTTATCGCAGAGCGATATCGAGGTTTGACGTTGGACAAGTTGTGAGTGGCGCACATGATACACAACAACCACCATTGCCCCTAGAACATAATCGTAAAGGATAAGACTGACTCTTTCTGCTACGATTGAAGCCTCTTGATGAATCCAGAAGTTCACAACGACTGTTTTGGCCTCTACGTCAACTGGTGGTACTGCGTCGGCACCAAGCCAGAGTCATCGCTGACTCTGACGTGGAATCCGACAACGAGCAAGATCGACGTGCCGAATCCCACCAATTTCACGCTCAGTGCTACACCGACAATAACAGAGCCCATAACGCCAATTCCATTCGATAGCGGCATGGTCAAGGGCTGCGACGGCTTCTACCAGGCTTCAGCGAACCAAAATTGCCAGGGCATCCTGAAAGTCTACTCCATCATCTCCGAGAAGCAGCTTCTTGACTGGAACCCCGGATTGAGGGGAGACTTTAATGCTTTTAAGAGCGGCTACTGGTATTGCGTGGCAGATTTTGTGTCGATGACTTTCCCACTGCCATCTACTACCGCCGCTCTCCCCTCGGCCCCAACGGAAGGCGCCTACACGAAGGACTGCATCGGCTGGTATCAGGTTGGAAAGTTGCCCTTGACATGCGACCTCTTGGTCACGTTGTTTGGCACCTTTTCAAAGCAGCAATTTGTCGATTGGAATGGTGTAGCTGGCAACTGTGAAGACTACTTGGTTTGTTTCCCCCGCTCCACCATTCACCATGTAACAGTGTCAATAGATGTTAATATTCTTTGCCAAAAAAAAAAGTATCCAAATGGCTATTACTGCATAGCCATCCCGAGCACGCACAAAACGCGGACGGCGCCGTTATCGCTACCGGCCTTTCCGACAGAGCCACCGGTGCAGACGGGCATTAAAGCTGATTGCCGCAAGTTCTGGCAGGTATCCCGCGACGATACATGCGACAAGATTGTGAGAGTAAACGGAATCAATCTAGCGGACTTCCTCTCTTGGAATCCGGCCGTGGGGTCATCTTGTGATAATCTTAAGCCCGACTACAACGTCTGTGTTGGAATTGGCGGCCCTGCTAGGACAAGCGCCCCTCAAGTATCTTCCACAGTTCAACAAAGTAGTTCATCGACGCCGACGTCGCTTCCCCCTACTTCGACTAGCTCCAGCTCCTCGGTCTCGTCTACAACATCATCGGGCGGTGTTTCCACGCCGCTCCCAACTCAGGTGAGCATCACCCAGTAGTCTTTAAATTCAGGCCATACTCTCTAACCCACAACTTTTTTATGCTGTGTTGTAGAATACGCTGACAATCGTTTTCTTTTCTATTTTCAGCCCGGAATAGTAAGCGGATGCCAGCGCTTCTACTTTGTCAAGGATGGCGATAGTTGCTGGTCCATTGCCAATTCGAATGGCATTGATCTGAGGTGAGTTTTCAAAACATAAGGCAACCCCGCCACTCCTGTAGGGCGCCTTAAACGCTGACAAAATTTTGTTTTACTTTTGAAGCGACTTCTACAAGTGGAATTCGGGAGTGGGAACCGACTGCAAGTCGCTGTGGCTGAAGAATTATGTCTGTGTTGGCGTAACTGGGCCGGTAACAACAATACAAGGATAAAGTCGCGCTTCACAATGGTTACGCGATACGAGCGCCGCAAGTCTTGATTCTTTAATTTACCTGAAAACAATGCGATTCACGCGGTACATAATCATCCATGCCTTGAACGATCCAGTACCCGGCAGCTTTCGTAGACGACGGTGCTGTCGCATCCTTTGGTGAGAGCACCGGTGGTTTGACAGCTCGCCAAAATCTCCGGCCGGGGTAATCGTTGGTCAATTCATCTGCCTGTCGGCTTGACGCTTCCTGCCATCGATTGTATATAGATGATGGGACCGCCAAAAAAGATTCTTGAGTCGACCCTCTGACAAGAGGTGTGTCCATCTTTCTCCCGCTTCGTAAATCATTTGCTGCCGCTTCAGGTCGTTCCTGTCCATTTGAGGCTTCCGGTCAAGCGGCGTCAGGTCGCCGCCGTAGAGAGAAATATGCACCATCTCGACTTGGGACATGCTTTTCAGCAAGCCATCGAAAGGCGAGGTCTCCGACCGGGTCGTATCAACGACAGTTTTGCCTCGCATGCAGTACTGAATCTCAACAAACCTGAGAGATGCCAGTCTCTGAGGCAGGATCAGCTGGGGGATGTAGCGAAGCGTATGTGACCAATCATCGAACTTGAAAACATTGGTACCATAGAGAATATTCACAGTCTCATTATACCTTTCTGTGTTAGTTTTCTCGGTACCACTCAACTACGTATTTCAGACTGGGTGTGTGATTCTGAAGGGTAGCCAGTTTCAGCGCTCTGTGCTTACGATTGTCGGCATGAGAGAAGCCAGCCCATGACGCCAATGAAGCATTTATTGTGTATTGGCTTTTCCGTTTGCCAATGCGCACACGACGTGGGTTCGCCTTGAAGACAGCCATCGAGAGATATGTGCATGGCAGACCATTTACGGTTGGGAGGTTCCCGGTGGCAAACGCAGCTCCGCCACCTCCAAGTCGTAGCTGATAATGTATCCCATTCGACGTCTGATGATGGCCCACGAGCCGACTGACCGGGCCAGAAGCCAGCGTGGGATTGAGGGTTTCGACGATGGGCCTGGCGATACTCCAGAATCAGATGCAATCCACGCTCTCCAAAGGCGGTCGTGATGATTTTCTCACGAATATGTAGTGGAAGCTCAAAAAAAATGGCCCGTTGCACCGGATCCACAGGTCATGCGGACGAGATTGAGCTGCAGGTGTTATAACGCGACGGGGCGCGTTGTTGTTGCTCGTCAGGAACAGCTCCTTGAGCGATTCTTCTCGGTCTCTGAGGACGCTGTCTTTTCCATTGCGTTGTCGTGGGGCTGCTTTCCTATGGATCCAATCAGACAGCTTATTGGGCATGTCTGGTGATTTTAGATAATTTCCATGAGAAGAAATTTGCAATAGTAAAGTGGTGGATTGAAGGTTACTGTGTATCCCATGCGATGGCGTTGCTTGCGTGGAAATGATTACCAGATGTGACGATTTAATTGAGTCCGGGTCGGGCGCCGCCTATGGATATAGCCCATGGTTTGCCTGTCACATTTGAGCTCGCTGATTTGCTCCGCTTAGAGCGCGACCCCTGCTTATGGTGTGTGCAGTGCCTTGGTCTGCTATCCTTGTATACGGTCTTCAGTGGTAATTCCAAAAGTCGCCTTCAAAGTCTAGGGTAATGCTGAATTTCTCGACTTTGTCAATATGAAACAGCATCATGGCTGATAAAACTAATACTTTCGTGAGAAAGTAAGTGGTTATGAAGAATCATTGATTATCTTGTTATGAAAGAATGAATTTTCGTGCCTGGCTGTGTCCTCTTACTATGGAATATAAAATCTGTTATGCGCAATAGTAATAGTGATGGAAAAGAGTCAATCGGTCACACGTTGGGAGCGATTCTTAGCAGTCTTTCAAAATGAGCGCATCACCAGCTAAATGCACTCCACTTGATCAGTACAGTCTTGAAATTCAAGCACTCATGGGTTTGACATTCACGGTTCACATGGCGGTTGAACCATTGTGGGCAGCAGTCAGAGTGGTCCATGGGGGTGGGTATGGAGTTTTTAAGGTCGCAATCAAGAACGAAAGCCAATCCTCATTCAACAAACCCACTGGTCCGCTGTAGCCAAACCTGGCACCCTGCAGCTTGACATTTTCCAATTACACCACTCTCGGCTTTTGAGATTTCACTCATTTGACCCGAGTCACACGTACTATGCCCGGAAAAGCAACGCTGCAGGGTTTCCTGGCGGCTGCCCGCAATGCGCTCATCGTCCCCGCCGCGCAGCGCCCGAAACCTCTCACTTTCGTCGTCGGTAATGAATCTGCAGGTAACGATCTCCCCAAAGCGTGACAGCGAAAAGCAAATCAAGGAAGGCTTTCATTTACTAAAACCAGATCTATAGACCTCGACTCACTCTGCTCTGCCATCGTCTATGCCTTCATCCGCACCAACACCGCCCCTCATGCCCTCCATATCCCCATCTCAAACCTCCCCCGGGCAGACCTTGCGCTTCGCACTGAGATGACAGCTGTGCTGCAGCACGCCGACCTAACACCAGAGAACATTCTCACGCTCTCAGAGCTGCCTGAACTGCAGCCCCAAGACACCCGCTGGGTGCTCGTCGACCACGACTCGCTCACAGGACCGCTCAAGAAGTTCGCCGGCCAGGTCACAGGTTGTGTGGACCACCACGTCAACGAGGGCGTTATAGACAAGAATGCTCAACCCAGGGTTATTGAGCCATGCGGAAGCTGCATGAGCCTCGTTATAGATGAATGCAAGCAAGCATGGCATGATCTCGCCAAGGAGCAGAGCGATGCAGCAGAACACGATAAACTCATCAAGCTTAGTCTCGCGCCAATTCTGCTGGACACCACCAATCTCACGGCCACATCAAAAGTCCGCCCGAAAGACACAGGCGCCGTATCATTCCTGCAGGAACAACTCAGCGAGAAAGACTTTGACCTTACGAAATATTATGACAACATCAACGCAGTTAAGGAAGACATCTCCAAGCTCTCATTCAGGGATATCTTCCGCAAAGACTACAAAGAGTGGGAAGAGGGCGATCTCACCCTCGGCGTGAGCTGTGTCGTAGAAGGCTTCGAGTATCTCCTCGAAAAAGCAGAGACAAAGGAAATTCTACTTAGAGAGCTCTCCTTGTGGTCAAAAGAAAGGAAGCTGGATGTTACGTCCATTATGACGACATGTCATCCTGACGGGAAGTTTCACAGACAGCTTCTTGTATGGGGCTTGAACGACAAGGGCAAGGATGCGGTCGGGAGATTCAGAGACATAGCAACTGACAAATTGAAGCTGGAGCCGTGGCAAGATGGTGCACTGGATGATAAAGATTCGAGATTTGCATGGGATCAGTTCGAATTGGCGGCCAGTAGGAAGCAGGTGGCGCCGTTGTTGAGGGAGGCGTTGAAGGTGAACCGAGGCCAGAAAATTTGAACGCTTGCGCATTGTCCTGGTTTTTGAAACGGACGTGGCTGCTCGTATAACTGATAGATGAAGTTGGCTCGAATGTGGTTAACACATGGATTGGACTGCTTTATGCGAATTAGATAGAAAGCCCATCGCCGAGAGCTCCTATCATCAAGAATAAGATTCAGATTAGTGAGGAAAATCGTGATTTAGAATAGACATACGAAGAGCGGTTCAAGAAAAGGTGGATTTCCACAGCTTCAACAATATATTGTACAATTTTGACGTGGTCCCTGCCTAATATGTAAGTAGAGACTCAGCAACGGGAGCTGTCTATTCAACAAAGTTCAAGGACTTATTTTACATGGCAGAAACACCTGGCTTCTGATTATTTTACAAGTAGGACGTTTTAATTCGTCGCATCAGCGTCGTAAAATTGATTGAGAGCTTGTGCACGCTCCTCGCGTGCCTGGTTACCAACAAGCTGTCGATCGAGATCCTCGACCTCCTTTAGGACGCGAACGAATTCGCGGCGCTGTAGACGCCGTTGACCAACAGTATCCAGAGAGTCCAGTGGCGGTGGATTATGCAATAGTTCTTCTGCTGCGGGATCCGCGGTCAAAATGCACGCCTTGAGCGCATTGTACACGGGTCCAGTGGGATACACTGGAGGCTCTTCTTTCAGCATCTCCGGATATACCCAGCGCAGGGCATCAATGCACATCTTTGAGACTCGCGTAGAGACCATTACTCGATATACGAGCTCGTAAACTTCTGCAGGTCGGTGCACGCGGAATCTGGCTGGCGAGCGGAAGGTATCCCAGAAACGATCCCATGACAGTCGCCGTGCATAGGCAGTCATCAATCGCATCGTTTGATCGTGATCCAGTGGCGTTTGCTGTTCAAGAAGTAGATACTCGAGGTTCTTCTGTGCCCGCTCGAGCTCAACTTCATATGCCGGCGAGGCAAGCATCGCTTCGATGAGAGTGACCAGAACGTCTCTGGAATGAACCGACATCCCCCGCTCCTCGGCGGTGAGAAGTAGCTGGTCAATAAGCTGTAGGCGTGCGATGGAGTCACCCTCGGTAGAGGAGGCTCGGAACACCGCGTGTATCAAACGTTCGAGAATTTCAGGACTGATAGGTGTTCCAGATATTTGCAAGCTTGTAATGTGGTTTTGCAGGATGTCAAACCGAGGTTCGATTGCTTCGGAGATACTGGCATCTCCTGCCGTCATTTCCGTCGCTGAAGGTGTTTCATCGTTTTCGGCTCGTGACCTTCTGGCAGATGTTGAGTAATGTCGCTGCTTTTGAGACGCTTGTTGCATCCTTTGCCACTGAATGGCAGATTCGGTTTTCGGGAGTTGCAATTTTGACGACTCCAGCGACTCCAGCTCTTGCTTGTCCTCGACATTTTGGCCTTTAATTTTCATTGACTGTTCTAGATTGCGTTTCAATATGCCCTGCCACAAGGTTTCCAAGTCAAGCTCATTCCGTCGTGGCTCCGTCATGCACTGGACCACGATGGTAGTCCCTGTTGGCGCAGCCCCAAAGCCAGAGAACCGGTCACTCTCATCAAAACTGGCAGTCTCGTCGGTCATTGCATCGCTCTTGTGAAAATTGACGCACACCCAGCCGGTAGATATGCCGTTATCGCCACCCGGTAAGATCATGGTATTGGTTCCCATGAGCTTCGCTTTCTTTCGCAATCGGCGCAACTTGGTCTTCAACTCTCCTGGCCCAATTAACCCATCCGCTCGCGCATCGACCTTGTAATTTCGCCGCAGCCATCGCACAAAACGTCCAGAAGAAACATGTAAATGCCTTTCGCTGCGAGCAGTGGCAAAGAGCATAATGAGGTTCGGCCCCAGGGCCGCTGGAGGATCGAGGTCGCGTAGATCCATTAGAAATATATCATCTAAGCCCATGTCTTCAAATATGTACTTGATCATGGGCTGCATGAGCGCAGGAGACTCGGCAGGAGCTTCGGGCAAAGTCGGTGTGTACAAACTTGGCGGATGTGTAGGAGCCTCGACCTCCAGGAACCATGGCTTTTCCGATGCTGTCGTTGATTGCTCATCTGAAGACAGATCTTCACTCAGTTCAGCGTTTTCTGAGGTTGGTGGTGTGTGTGCCGCCAGGGGGCCCTTCTCGTGGTTTCGCTCGGAGCTAAATAACCTAGGAGTCGGTCGCGAAATCGCACGAGAGCCTTGCTGTAACGTCCGTAATACCGGCGATGGTCGGGAGACAACGGCTCTGAGCACCAGATTTCTGCACCCAGAGCACCCCAGGGAGGTCACCGACGGTCGCGCAAACATCTTGTGCTGCGGTGAAGATGTATACAGCGCTTGCCTCGTTGTCGTCGACGATCCAATCCGCACTTGAGCAACTTCCTCGCCGGGAAAGCGTCGAAGCTCCAACTTTTTTGTGGGCCCACAGTCATCGACAGCCACACGTGATGGCCCCCTGAAGTGACCAATCCCGGCTCCAGGTTTTAATTATTATGGCGAAATTTTCGGCAGGAGCTCTCGTCTGGTCTCCTATCGATCGCCGCTCAAGATCTAATCTTTTGCCCCTTCACTTTCAACCATCCAGCCGGTGCACGATCCTGCACCGAGTTGCAATTCGTCCACTGTACTATTTGTTTCTGCGTGTGTGCGGGTGTCAAAATCTCAATGTTTTAATTCTTTTCGAGCTGTCTCAGCACGCCCTGTTGAGACCACACTCAATTTCTATCGCATGCGCTCGGAAGTGGCCAATTCATCACAATGCTTAGTCGTCCGACCCGGAGCACTCTGCTTGCTCAGCGAGCCGCCGTCGTCAAGTCGGCAAGCACTGCATCTAGACTTTCCATCATCTCACAACCCCGGCTTTTAATACGAAATCAGAGGACACTTGTGACGAGGCAGTTCCGACCATGGCGTCGGCGAGGACTGGAATCCTGCATCAGCCACTGCCTCCATGAGCGGAGTTTAGCAACTGCAGTAAATGATTACAACTTCGAAGGACTGCCCTACAATCATCTCTCGAATGCGACTCTCCCGCCGTTCCAATCGCATTCCCTTCAGCCAAATGGCATGCAACCCTTCGACTATTCCATCCCTTTAACGATACCCGAACCTGGTCCTCCCAAGGCTGCCACAAAAATAAACACGTACGGCATTCCAGGAGAAACAGAGGATATGCTTCCTGTTTTTGATGCCTGCATCCGGGTCGGGAAACTTGACAGGGCTGCATTGGTGCTGGAGAGATTCAACGCCATGGGAATCCTCTCAGGCGAGGAACGCATTCTTCTGCACAATCAATATCTTCGCACCTCGCTGCTCCAAATGCGCACAAGTCCTGACCGACGACAAGCCGAGCAACTTCATCAGTGGTATGAGGTTCAGATACGAAGCAAAGGACTGCCTCACACGGCCGAAACGATCGCCTGCATGCTCAAAGCATCCTTGCTGTCTGAACGAGGTTCTAGGTTGCATCGACTTGTGAGGAGGTACATGGGGATGGCACCTGGCGAGTCGGGTCTTCGTGTCTTGAGTATGGCCGACATTCTGAGCGACCAAGACTTGGCAGTTATTACCGAAATTTGTCCCACGTATAACTTTACGATGGAGGAGGATGAGTTCGTCGAGATGTCGCAGACGACTGGAATGGAATCTGAACTGAGAACAGCCGAAGCACCTATCGAAGAAGGTGCGAACACACTATCCACCAACGCACCGAAGCTCATTATCACGCCACAGCGTGGCGATGGACTGTCATCATTAAAACAAGGACTGCGCTTGCTTATGGACTTGCAAGAGGTTGACATCTCAAAGATGACACTTGCCGATCGGCGAGAAATCCAGCTGGAGCTCGAGCGTGATGCTATCGGATGTGCCATCGAGAGATGGAGGCAGGCAAACAAGAACATGCAGAAAATGGGCATCAATACAGCCCTTAGTCCATCATCAGCAGAAGGCTCTTTGTCTCAGCATATGGCGGGCTGGCTCGATGCGATGGAGGCAAGACTCAAGGAGGAGCTTGTTTTGGTAGAAATCTCGGAAAAAAAGACGACAAAGTCCGAGCAGGATCTCGAAAGATGCATGTATGGACCACTGATTCAGCAGGCTGAGCCCGCACGACTAGCAGCGATTACCATACTCTCTGTCCTCAACCTTGGCGCTATGCAAGGTGTGGACAAAGGCATCGTTGTGAGCCGAATTATCACAAATGTCGCCAAACTTGTCCAAGAAGATATCAAAATGCAACGCGCGACCCAGTCGAAGAAGACGAAGCGACGAGCCAAAGTTACATTGGCCGCCCCTGCAACAACGTCACCAAACACTGATGCTGTGGACTCTTCAGTGGAATCCTCAAGCATCATTCTTGAGTCTTCTGGAACGGCGAACGAGCTGGAAGAAGCCACAAGAAAACCTTGGTCGATGTCAATTAAAGCTCAAGTAGGCTCTGCTTTACTCAAACTTTTGATTGAAACTGCCAAAGTCAAGGTCACTACACAGCATCCCATTACGAAGGAAACCGTCAGTCAACTTCAACCGGCATTCACCCATCTTCAGCAACCGCGAAAGGGCAGGAAACTTGGAGTCCTATATCTCAACTCTCAATTAATGGAGCAAATGAAGAGAGAGCCCGTTGGAGACTTCATCGCTAAACACCTTCCAATGATCGTGGAGCCCAAACCCTGGCGCAGACTTAACGAAGGTGGATTTCTTGAGAGTAAGACGTCGCTAGTGCGAGTGAAGCCTGGTGACGTGGAACAAAAGCTTTATACCAACGCCGCCATCAAGAGTGGTGATATGAAGCAAGTTTTTAAAGGCTTGGATGTGCTCGGAAAAACTGCGTGGCAGATCAACAAAAATGTCCTCAATGTCATGATGGAAGCTTGGAACTCAGGCGAAGAGGTTGCTAATATGCCACCACTGAATCCCGAATTCGACATTCCACGAGAGCCGGATTCGTCCGCCGACCCCCTACTTCGGAAGAACTGGATTCGCGCCGTCAAGGCGATTGAGAACGAACGATCCGGACTGCATTCGCAAAGGTGCTTCATGAACCTGCAGCTAGAAATCGCCCGAGCGTTCAGGAATCAGACCATATACTTCCCACACAACGTCGACTATCGAGGAAGAGCATATCCAATGCCGACGTATCTCAACCACATGGGCGCAGATCATACTCGAGCGGTTCTCAAGTTCGCTCGAGGCAAGGAATTGGGTGAGCGAGGATTAAGGTGGCTCAAAATTCACCTGGCAAACTCGTATGGTTTGGATAAGTCCAGCTTCGACGAACGTGAAGCTTTCACAAACGGCAACATCGGCAACATCGTCGACTCTGCGACCAATTCATTGAACGGAAAACTATGGTGGCTCAAGGCTGAGGATCCTTGGCAATGCTTGGCCGCATGCTTTGAACTGAAAGCGGCTTTGGACCTTCCTGATCCCACAAAATACGTATCCCATTTGCCGGTCCATCAAGACGGTACCTGCAATGGCCTTCAACACTATGCTGCACTAAGTGGTGACATTTGGGGAGCGAAACAAGTCAATCTGGAGCCCGGCGAACGCCCTGCCGACGTCTACTCAGCTGTTGCGGATCTTGTGAAGCAAGCCATCAACGAAGATGCGCAGAAGAATAACAAGTTTGCTCAAGTCCTGCAAGGCAAAATTACCAGAAAGGTTGTGAAGCAAACAGTCATGACGAACGTATATGGAGTCACCTTTGCAGGTGCCAAGAAGCAAGTCTGCAAACAAATTGATGCACTGTATCCCGATCTGGGCAAAGAGTGCGGAATTCCAAACTTGGTACTCTCCACGTATATCGCCAAGCACATTTTCAAGGCGCTTGCCACCATGTTCCGTGGCGCTCATGACATTCAGTATTGGCTCGGTGAAATCGGCGGACGCGTCTGTCGCGCGCTGACTCCAGCACAACTGCAGCAAATCGCCGACAGCTACTCAGGTAGCAAGGCTGAGGAAGGAGGCAAAGGCAGGAAAAGCAAGAAGACGAGTGCTTCCGATAAGTCTGGCTTCGATGAGCTGACCCAGCAGTTTCGCTCTTCGGTCGTATGGACGACACCGCTGCGCATGCCTGTGGTCCAGCCATATCGAAAAAGTAATATGAGAGAAGTAAGAACTTGCCTCCAAGCTGTCGTCTATCCCGTCAGCGAACAGACGGATCCCGTCAATCGCCGAAAGCAGCTCCAAGGCTTCCCGCCAAATTTCATTCACTCCCTGGACGCCAGCCACATGCTATTGTCCGCCTTGCAGTGTCACGAGAAGGATCTCAACTTTGCAGCTGTCCATGATTCTTTCTGGACGCACGCTGCCGATATCGATACTATGAACAGCGTCCTGCGAGAGGCATTCATCCAGATCCACGAAGAAGACATCGTTGGTCGCCTCGCGAAGGAGTTCGAGGCGCGACACAAAGGCTCCCTCTTCCTTTCTCACATCGATCCTTCCTCGCCCATCGCCAAGAAGATCAAGGAGCTACGCAAGAATAGCAAGCTGTCACCGAAAGAGGAGTTGCTGTTGGAGCACAAGCGCAACGCTCTTCGACTGTCAGGTAACCCATGGGATCTTGAGGCTGCAAAACAGATCGTCACACCCGCATCCGTGTATGAGGAGATGTCTGGTGCCGAAGCCGACATCGATATCAAAGAGTACAGTAAGGGTATGGGTCTTGGAGAAATGTCTCCAAATGATGTCGACGATATGGAGGCCTTGGCTGAAGCAGATGAGCTGTTCATGGAGAATGAAGACGACATGACCCACGGAGCGCAAGACCCCATGGAAATGTCTGAACGCCTCATGGAAAACATGAAGACCAGCCACTTCGAGTCTCAAATGGTGGAAAAGAAGGCGAGCACGCCCTCGAAGCGTGGCACTCCCGTTCCAGTGTGGCTGCCACTCACAATCCCCGCGGTTCCCAAGAAGGTGAGTTCTGCCGCAAGTTCACAGTGATGCGAGAACTAGACTAACAACGTGTAGGGCGATTTTGACGTTACACGTCTCCGCAAGAGCAAATATTTCTTCTCTTAAATGGATAAACCGGATACGGCGTGTTGTACTACTAGAATTCACATTTCAAAAAGAGGATTGGCGCACATGGCATTTACTTCAACTCAGCGATCATATACTTTTTAGGAGCAGCATTTGCATGGCGTCTGAGCATGTTTTTGGTATTCATGTTTTTGGCGAGGCGTTTGTACGAAAAATAAGTGGCAGTGCTGTATACCACTCATCAACGGATGCATAGCGATATGGGATATGTATTCTGTATATTAGACATGTGCACTCGAAATGAAGATCAGGGGAGGAAAATAAGAACAAAGATCTACATGAACTAGCGCAACGTTCACTTTTGCCAGTGTATTGCTATGAAACGGTTTAGAGACTGCAGGAAATTGTCTAGAATACGATTGTAAGTGGTGCAGGTTCCGGACCTATAGGCTGTGCTGGGTATATGAGCCAAGAGAAATGATGACATTCATGCTAGTTTTATGTTAGATTCTCTATACGAGCCCCCGAATTATCGCACAGCAGCACCCTTCAGGGTCTGGACAGTGCAGATACCACCACTCTCAGTAACGAGCTTGCCAACATCCTTCTTGTCCAACTTCTCCACGACACCAGCATCGAAAACAACCTCCAGGTTGTCATTGGTAGTGAATCCAGGCTGGAACGTCTCCCAGATTTTCTTCTTGGGGTTAAGAACACCCTCTGGCTCGCCAGCCCAGCCCTCGAAGAACACGCGATCACCAGCCTTGGCGCCCGCGGGAGGAGCAACCAGCTCTACGGGACCCTTGTGGTCATCTTCGCCCTTGGGAGAGGCGGCCAGGACCATGGCGCATGACTTGATGCCACGCATCTTGACGGGCTTGAGGTTACACACGACAACGACTTTGCGGCCCTGCATTTCCTCGAGGGGGATTAGGCCGTTGAGTCCAGAGCAGACGGTCCGGCAGATCTGGCCTTCGTATTCGACGTAGTCTTCGTTTCCGGCGGGGTTGCCCATGGCAATGGTTGAGACGTAGAGTGAGTCGGCGTCGGGGTGGTTGATGGCTTTCAGGATGTGGCCGACGCGGAGATCAATCAGGCATGGCGAGAGAGGGGCGGCAGCAGGAGCAGCCTTCTGGGGCTTAGGAGCCTTCTCCTTCTTCTCCTTCTTGGGCTTGTCGCCTCCTACGGCAGCGGCGGCAGCACCCTTGACTTCGTCAACCTTCTCCTTGGTGCGGTCGACGAGGGAGGCATCCTTCTTAGCGTCGGCGGCGGCAGCCTTCTCCTTCTTCAAACGCTCCTTCTCGGCCTTGGCATCGACGGGAGGCTTGACGTAGCGAACGTCATCTTGGTCGACGGCAAACTTCTGGTCGTCCTTGAGCTCGAGGCCGAAGAGGGTCGAGTTCTGGACAAAGTCGAGGTGGCGGACGATGTGGGGGTGGCCCTTCTCACCGGTTCGCTCGTCGGGAGACCATTTGGCGACGACGGGGGACAAGGCCTCGTAGATGGCGACGTCGGCCTTGGAAGGCTTGCTGGCGAGGAGGGTGGTTCGGCTGGCGAGGTGGCTGTTGAGGGTTTCGAGGATGGAGGCCTTGTCGTCGGCGGACTTGAGGCGGTCCGAGGTGGTGAGCCAC
>AFRD01000580.1:0-17102 GCA_000222875.2 Periglandula ipomoeae IasaF13
GATGATATCCTTTTGTCTCCCTCCGTCGAATATCTCCGCCTCACAGGTGCTGAGATAGAAACGAATATACCCTTCCAGTAGGTCCTTGTCAAAGAGGTGCCCGCAAATGAGTGAGGTCCAGGAGAAGGTGGCATGCGTGGCTGAGAGCTCGTCACAACGCCGACGTATGCACATCTTGTGCCGGTATATGTCGGCACACTCTTGCGCCAGGACGCTAGAGGGGTCGCACGACCCAAAATCAGCAGGGATAAATCGGGAGACGCCAGCCAAAGCCGCAGCGTCGGCTAATCGCATATGCTGGTTTACATCAGATACGGGGAAGGCAGCGATGACGGCATCCTGACCCTCCAAGACGGCGACGAGTTCGTCGATGCCAAATGCGGGGGAGACGGTTAAAATCGAGGTAACAGCATCAGAGCTCGGGAGCATCGACGTCGATGTCGAGCGACGTAATACTGATATGGTGAAGGTTCCAGCTTCGATCAGCTTGGATAAGATGGCCGAGCCAACGGTGCCATTGGCGCCCACGAGGCAGACTTTTGTGATTTCGGAAACCATATGGGAGCGTTGCGACCCTGGCAAGAAGTCAGCCAGCAGCTCATCAAATGGAGGTGAGGAGATGGCTTGAGAAGATTGTCGCTGGGGAAACATGCCGGCTGTTTCTAGCTTCCAGGCTGCGTCTAAACCCACCAAATAGTAGGAGCTGCTGTCTTCGACTCTCCTGTGAACCGCTGGAAAAGGAACCGGACTGCACCTGCTTTGAACCCGAGGTATGACCAGCAGTTACACGAATGTCGTGTCTGTCGAGAACATGACGCGTGTGGGAAAGTTGCGGTCAGCTGACCACGTCATGGCCTCAAGACGGACCTGCATGCGACTTGGCCAAAAGGATCACTTCCAGCCAGTCATGTCGTCTGCATTATGCCCAGGCCGTCCATGGTTGGGTGCTCAATGTGACCGGCGGCTTCAGCTTGGGCTGCCGTGCCTCTTCCAATGGCGTGTTGATGAAACAAGTGGATGAACCAAATGCATCTGCATCTGCATGTTTGTATGTGAGGGGGTGCGATGATGGATGACGGAGGACGGAGGACGGAGGGGCGGGGTTCTTGACGAGGTTTGTCGAATTGACATCATGCCATCTACATTCTAATTTTTCTGCTTGCATTTTGTCGCTCACTTACGTTGCTTTTCCTGATTATTTGCCAATTCCTCACCTTTGTTCGCCTGGACAGAGCCTTCTTCGCCTAATCGGTCGCTCCGGTCTCTTCATTGATACGAATCGTGTTCTTTGCCTTGGAGATGCGCAGCTTGAGGCAGGTTCTACGGCTACATTCCGCGCTTCTTTGTGCCATGCGCTCACCACAAGCGAAGTTGTCGTATTTTCTCGAGCCAGGAAAGTACAAGTTATGTCAGATATTTTGATGCTACGCGTGCTAGCACCAATGACAACGCAAGACAGAGATGGCCATGAGATTGTACAAAACACCACGGTCGATGGACTAGTCTGCCGTGGTGGATCGAGGCGCTCCCGTTGTCTCAGTTGCAGACTACATGTATGCAGTGACAAAGAGCAAGCTCTCACTAGCACTGGCTTGTTACCTTACTGAAAACCAGACTGGAGTCTTGCGCTTACCGTACTAAAGTCGTTGGCGTGTGGTGGTGCTGCATTAGCTTCCGATCCAACAAGCCCATGTCAATGGAAGACCTGCCGTAAACTCGATTCTGCATGCTTCGGTGGGTTCCTCTTTTCTCCCCTCGGGATCTTCATCATTCTTTTGCTTTTTTCTTTTGAACATGCATCAAGCTGAGTGAATTGATGGTAATAGAGCTTTCCTTATTCGGCCATCAAGTGGCGCAGATAGTAGCACCATGGCAGCACGACCGATGCACGGGGATTCTTCCAAGCTCTTGCTCCAACTTAGCGCCTAGGTCTCATCATATTGTAATTCGTATCACTGATGATACTGCCGGTCAATTGACGTCGTCCTGGGTAGAAAAGGCTCTGGTTTGGAACTTCTGTCGTCCGTTCGTGATTAACGCCTCTGCCACTCTTGTACATACTTGGACGTAATTGTTCCTCATACGACCACATTGGCCTGTAAGATGCCTATGCAGCTACTTCTTTTCGCAGTGGCAGCCAGTGCCACATATCTGGTGTATTCATACATTCTGGTGCCGTACTTTTTCTCGCCGCTGGCAAGGATTCCCTCCGCCCACTGGTCATGTCCGATATCCAGTGTGTGGCTTAAGCTGGCCAGAGTGAAAGATACAGAGCTGGAGATGCTCGAAAGAGCTCATCTTCATCTCGGGAGAGTAGTCAGGATTGCTCCCAACTATGTCAGCATTTGCGGGATCGACGACGTGCGGACTGTCTACCAGGGGGACTTTGAGAAAGCGCCCATGTACAAAACATCTGACGATTATGGGTGAGTTTTGTCGCAATAAAGGGGATCACAGTTTGACTCAAGGCCCTATTGTACTTTCCTGAAGTTTTCGGCCATGATCTAAATTCCGTGTTCGCATAGCTATCCCTGTCTGATGTCGACAATTGACACGGAGGAGTATCTGATTCGTCGCCGCATACTCTCCAAGGTCTACACCAAGACCTACACCCATTCATCCGCATCCGGTCAGGCAAAGTTGTCTTCCATCGTGTTTAAACGACTTATTCCGCATCTGAAAGAAGTTGCAGCTACTGCTGGATCTCGTGGGACGGAAGCCGAGCCTATTGTTATGGCCACCATTATAGATTCCATGTCGGCGCATCTCTTCGGACTCAATAATGGAACCAACTTCATTCTTGATGTGAAAGCTCGCAGTGACTGGCTGAAGCTTTTCTACGCTCTGGCTGACCAAATGGTCTGGTTCCGCGAGTTTCCTTTCATCGCAAAGGTGTGCTCCAAGTTGGGTTTCCGGCTCGACTCACCGCAAGCGGACGACGCTATCGACTCCATCGAGATATGGAACAGGGACATGTGCGACAAGGCGCTTGCCTCTGCTGCATCTTCGGAACCTCTCAACCCTGAAGATGAGCCTACTGTCGTCGCTGCCATGAAAGCTGGCTTTGCCAGAGAAGCAAAGAAGCAGGGCTCTCCCTTCTTCGAATCACCAGTCACCGAGCAAGAGACCATGATTGCCAGCGAGACCATGGATGAGGTCCTGGCCGGGCAAGATCCTGCGACTCTTCTCACGTATTTGCTATGGCACCTGTCCAAGTCGACCGATGTTCAAGACCAACTGCATGAAGGACTGCTTGCATTGGATGTTCCGCTCAAGATGAACGGCACGGATACCTGTGATCTGCCCCATCCCAAAGTCCTTGACTCCTTGCCGATCTTGAACGCGGCCATTGAGGAACACTCCGATTGCACCCTCCGCTGCCCTATGCCGAGCGCCGTCTAGTGCCGCGAGGCTCTTGTCTCCTTGGCGGGTATGAGATCCCAGCTGGCGTCCAGGTAGCCGCGTCTCTTTACATCATCCACCACGACGAGACCGCTTACCCGGATGCGTTACAATGGGATCACACAAGATGGCTAGGACGTGAGGCCAAAACTGAGCAGCACAAGAAAATGGAGCAGCAGTTCTGGGCCTTTTCCAGTGGAGGAAGAGGATGCATTGCGAAGGACTTTGCGTATAATCGTACGTTGAATATTTACTACAAAATTGATAGACTTTCACTAACTCGGAACAATTAGAGGTCAAATGCATAGCAGCAGGCATATTTGCCAACTTCAAGTTGACGGTTGTGGATGACAGAGGAATCAAGAGCAGCTACACCACTATGACATCGACAGGCGACGGGCTCTTCTTGCGATTCACACCACTGTAAAATGAAACACAGTTGTCTCGCAGAGGTGATGGACGGGTGGATTTTATAGCGCTCGGCTACTGATACTAATGAACATAGGAAATCCGGCGCAAGTTTTCGGATGAGGGCGTGGACAGGTAATCTACTGTAGATAATGGCATCAAGCGCCAGGTTTTTCAGTAACCCATTAAGAGGATTTTCTTTCTTGTCCCCTGTACCGAAATTCTGGCATGACACCTAATTTTGTTTATGAAAAGCTATTGAAGATTCAAGAAGTGTATTGCTATTCATCTTCAAGTACATCATATCGAAGTACTGAGCTTGGGGTTGAAAAGAGGCGAGTGATGAGGCCTGAAGAGAGATTCAGAACGGAAAGCGAATATGAGTAGCATTAAAACACTTTCAACTATCACTTATATCTAGTCTCTCAATAAGTGATTTTATTCACCTTCCCTCACGAGTTCTGCTTTATCTCAATCAAGTCGCTCTTGAAGCGCACCCACTCCGCACAACTCATGTCCTCATACCTCTTCTCCTCACCTTCAGCAACACACGTATCCAGAACAGCACAGCTCTCGCCCATACCAAAGCCCCAGAAGAACGGAATAATCACACGCTCTCGCCCACTTAGGTTCTTCGCGCGATGAATCGCGCTCCGGTACTTGTCGTTGGTCATGCGCTGCAGGTAATCGGCCACATTGACAACAAACGTGTCCTCGACAGGAGGCACTGTGATCCACTGGCCCTCGCGGTTCAGGACCTCTAGACCGCCCTTTTGGCACTGCCACAGCACTGTCAAGAACTGCCAGTCGGTATGCGCACCCTTGGACACAGTGATGTCGGACGGAGCGGCGGGGACATGTGCTTCAAAACGGCTCGACCCTTCGATAGGCAGCTGGTAGTTGACGAGCATTGCGCAGCTCGGATAGCGGACCTTGCTGTCGAAGAAGTTCTCGTCAACATCGAGTGAGAGGGCGAACAAACGAGTCAGGGCCCGCGAGAGTGCAATTTGCTCCGTGAAGTACTCCTCCACGCTCTCTCTGAAATGCGACATGTGCTCCATGTGCGTCCATTGGTTTCCCAGTTTTGGATAGTGCTTTGCAACTTCTGGAGGGATACTAGCCACGTCCTCGATGACTGGATCGTGGTGAGGATCATACAGGACGCTGAAACTCTCGCAATAGTCTGTGCCTTCTTCGTAGTTCATGATCTCGGTGTCAAAACAGATGTAGCCTTCAGAGTCGTGCGACCCCTCCTGCTTGGGAGGTATCGATTTCTTTTTCTCATCGATATCCTGGCGGAAAAAGTCCAGACTTGACTTGTACACTTTGTCGCATAGCTCGGACGAGATGCCGTGGTTCTTGATGTAGAAGAAGCCATTGTGTTTGGCTGCGTCGCCGATCTGACGGGCTACAGCTTGTCGTTCAACCAGAGAGGATCCAAATCCAGGCGAAATGTCGAAGATCGGAATTTCTGAGGGTAATATGTCGCGAACTGGTGTTCGAAGAACAGTGATCTTTTCGTAGCCGCGGGCCGTGAGCACATTGTGCTTCATGGTCTCTACGCTCGTTGTGGTCGCCATGATTTATCAGAGTATGTCGCGATAGCTTCTTGTAGTATAGTGTCTTATTCAGCGATGAATGCGTTCGTTCTCTGAGACTGTGAGGAAAATAAAGTTATCCAGTTTAGGACCTTGATTTCGTTCGCATTCCTTCGCAGCTTCTGTAAGCTGCTACGCTATACTTTTAACTCGACTTGTATACCAAGATCCACCAACTCTCGCACATTATCTACGTACAGTTCATCAAGATGATTGGTTATAAAGCACTCCCCGAGCTCCAGATGTACAAGTCGCCGGTTCGGGGAACATCTCGATATCACTTCATCTTCTGTGGGGACCTGTCCTCAGTGGCGGTATGCCTCGGATTATCTAAAACGCTATAGCCTGATCTTTCAGCTACGCCACAGAGTAGTTTACTAATGCACGAGGGTGCATTGAGAAACGGAAGCGGCTCGGCTCTAGACATGAATTGGTCAGGCCTAGGCGATTGCAAGACAAAAGCCGAACTAAAACTGCTTGAATGCATTAGCCTACTGTCATCTGGCCAAGTGGCGCGATTTAGCCCACGTATTAATTCTCTTCGCAGATCTTTTAAATGCCGCTTCCATTTCTCTTTTGATCCCAGAACGAATTATCATACCCATATGCGGTGACGGACTTGTAGTTGCATTAGCTTGAGTTTTGTAATTTGACCCGATTCAATATCTGCTTCAGCGTCATCTTGGAGGCCTGAAACTATCCCACTCTTGTTTCTGCAGCTCTGGAGACTTCACTTGGGATAATCAGTCTCACAGATCGAGCTACTGCACGCTGGTAATAATACTGAACCTGACATTGTTTTCTTACAGGCCAATTCTCTCCTTGGTGCTACATCATTGTGCTTGCTTGCCCATTTCTGAGGTCATTAATTGCCACTTGTATTCTCCCTAACATGCCGCCTCGTATTAATACAAGCCTGGAAGTATGAGCAACGTAGGGGTTGTCTTATAAGCGCCTTCTATCTGGCGGAAGAATTGGGTGTTTATGCATGGCGATTTTTCCCTACAGACTGAGAAGTAGAGCAGATCAGCCTTCAATTATCCAGATACGAGACAGAGGACTTTGATGAGCCTTGATTAATACGACAGAACCTTGTCAATGAGGACACTTTGGTGGCTTCATGTGAGCGAGTCCAGGACAGCGCAACGCCGCCTCGAGAAATGGCATAGAACCCGGAGCCAAGCTCAAGCCGAAGAAAAGTCTGACTGGCCATTCTCACCCTGCATGCTACCCAGAAACGCACTTTGATCATGGTCAAGTTACTATCAAGACGTTGTCCATGGTCGCGAGAAACATTGTGAATGCTCGCCATTAGTTAATTAGGAATTGGAAGAAATAAGCACGCAGTTTCTATCTCCGTTGCTTGAACAAATTTAGTTTCTCCTCTCCTCGAATTCTATCTATGTAGGGCAGCATTGAATCTTGCTGCGTACATTATCCTGGTTCTGATGCATTCGCTCCACGATCCCAACTTAGACTGTCCCGACAAAGCAAAGTATCCCGCATCGCCGCTGGCTGCGACATGTAAGTGATAAAGACTATATAACGAGAGAGCTCGCAACGGTTTATCAAACGAAGACTAAAGGTTACTCACTTACCTATCGTGATTCGCTGCTCTGTCATTCATTTAAATCCCAAACCGTCAATCGCACCCCTCCACGACCCCACCATCAACAACAAAGCAGCAAACAGCTCCACCTCGAAAACTCACCTTTCACTCATCACCACAACCACAACCACAACCACTACCATGCCCATCTCACAATGAGAACACACACCTCAAACCGCACCAAAAAATACACCCCCCAAAAGTACTCCTTCGAAAGCGACTCCTCCTCACCAGAAAATGAACCTCCTCCTCAACCCCGTCGCCGCGCATCCGACGCCTCATCCACCTTCGACGCCTCACTTAACTCGCCCTCTCCAGATCCCGATGTAGACCCCGACGCAATTTCTCAGGATGAATCATCTCCGCCGTCCGTGGCTGATGCCGAAAATGTCACGCCCGTCGCTCGCAGACGCGTCAAGAAGAAACCCACCGGTACTGTCAAGAAATCCTCTGGCTACATTGACGTCGACTCCGTTACGACAGATACGCATCTGAAGGGGTACACTAGTCCGTATGATAGGAGTATGCGCGGACAAACGCTCATTGGGACGTGGTATGGACCGTATGCGGATGAGATTCAGCATATGAATAGGTTGATTGAGCGATGGGTGCAATGGCCAGTTTTGCCGCCAAAGTTTCTTCCCGAAGATGGTATTTCGGACACAGAGCCGTGGACGGATGGGTTTTTCGAGAAGGAGGCTGAGATGGCGGCGCGGTGGTGTGTTCGTCGGAGAACGGTCGTGAGTCCGCAGACTGTGATAGCCTTGGAGGGAAACGCAAGATGGCCGTATGAGCAGCCTCGGTTGGGGATTCGTGTGGTAATGGGACCTGTGGATAATCAGCAGGAAAGGACGCTATACCCCGGCGACGGGTATTCGTTGACGCAGTCCTGGGTGCCATATGATGAAGATGGCTCTGAGAAGAAGCTCCCTTCGGGATGGATATTTGACGCAGGAGGAATTGTGACGGGTATGGATTGGTGTCCGAAGAGAAAAGGCATCCAGCTACTTGCTCTGGCGGTTGTGCCGCACGCTGACCAGGAGATTTACCATTATGAGTCAGAGCATCAAAAGGAAGACTTTCAAAGGCACAGCACGGTGCAGGTTTGGGCTTTTGAAGCAGTTCAGATGGATGCGCCGCGACCTTCGCCGCTGGCCCCGAGGCTGCGGAAGATGATTTGTTTGGACTTTGGGCGAATCAAGCGAGTGAGATGGTGTCCAGTGCCTGACACGACGTCCCATCCGCCGTTTCATTATATGGCTGTGCTGTGTGGTGATGGGAGGGTGTGTGTTGTTGCAAGCGACGAGCGAGATGATGGATCATTTGGTGAGTTTTCTTTTCATTCCTTTCCGTTCTTAGTACGATATGTCCAGCGTGCTAACAAGATCAGACTACATCACAAATGTTGAAGCATCATTTATGCTCGAAAATGAAGAAAGTGTCAAGGCTACGGCTATGGCATGGGCGACATTTAACAGGCTCGTCATTGGCTATTCGGATGGTTCGATCGCGCTATGGTCTCTCTTTCCGTGCTTCATGATCTCGCGACAACCCGTCCACCACAGTCTTGTTGTTGATATCGCCACCGGTTACCCGTCACAACCCTTTTTGGTAGCTTCTACACCCGTCGGCGGCACAACCAAATTGGTTGACTTGACACGTCCGACCGTTAAGACGACTGGGGTGCAGACGAATGCCGTCAGCTGGCAGCCCAACATGCTAGCCTACAGTAACCACATCCAAGGTTTTTTCTCAGTATATCCATCCGCGAATGCCCTGAATACCATGGTTGGCTTCATGCACCAGCGCTTCTTCCCCATCGTGCGACGAGTGTTTGTAGGCGAAAGCTACAACTCCAGTCTGGCCGTCGGACGCACACATCCCTTCCTACTGATAGGCTCGACAGATGGATCACTGTGGTCCCTCAATCCGCAGGTCGAGTTGTTCAACAGTCGTCGAGGCCCGACTGATCGCCTGAGATTGTTTCAGCATGAGCACCGATCCAAACAATTGTTCGAAGGCAACTCGGCTGCCTTTGAGCGCGGCGCTTCCAGGATCCTTCATGGGTTTGCCGTCGAGAATGGGCGAAGTCCAAAGGGAGAGGTCCGGGCCCAACCCACCAAGAAGCAAAAGAGACCGAAGAGATCTGACGCTGAGGCAATCGACGCCGACGATGACGATGACGAAACGGCTGGTGTTATGGATCCGACTCGTGGCATTGTGTATGAACCTCTCTCAAGAATCACATCGGTTGAATGGAACCCGAACGAAGGTTTTGGCTACTGGGCAGCCGCAGCTATGGCGAGTGGTCTTGTCAGAATCTTGGATCTTGGGCTGGATAACATTCCCGGCTGAAGAAAATCTCAACTCGTTACAGGGACAAGGAATTGTGTACTGTTCACTCCAGGGCACACTGCGCATGACCCATCACATGGTGGTTGTCGAACGCCTTTGCCATTCCGTACAAGTGCGTCGCAGCAGCCAAGAGGACAAACACGTGGAATATCTGGTGCGAGCTGCCCCAGATATCGAATGAGCCTGGAAAGCTGCGTTCCGGCCAACGCACCTTCTAGCCGTCAGTAAATCCGGATACTGATTGGCATGAAAGCCAGAAATGAAGAACTCCTCGACTTACAGCATATAGTACAGCGCCAAATATGTACATGGCCCCTTGAGCAATGACCCAGCTAATGCTCATACAATCATTGAGTCCTGAGTATCCATATAGGACGATTCCATGAACAACTGGGACGATACCAGAAAGACCAAGTCCGATGAACATGGATGCTCGATAAGGACGCCACTTAGGGGTGCGAAAGCGCTCAACCCAAGAGACAATGCCACATCCGGCGCCCAGAATAGATATCTAGCTCAAAATACTGTATCAGTATGATTCCAACAATGTGATGTTTGTTCCGTAAACATATTCATATGTACCACGGTTTCTTACCAAGTATAAATAGCTCGTCATCAGAGCAGGTTTACAAAAGAAACCATAGTACAACGTAGGCACATAGCTGCCCACGATCAACGCCACAATGCCCGTATAGTCCAACTTGTTTCCCCATTTAGCCACATCTTGGCTGTGATCCACTAGCGCATGGAAAGTTGCACTCATGCCCAAACACAGAACAGCGCCCAGAAAGAAGCATGAAAAGACGACAACATCAGATGGCGTCGCTTCTTCATAGCGTGGGTGAATCACATAATACAAGTAAAATGCGCATGCGATGGCTACCAGAGCTCCAAGAAGGTGAGACCAAATATTTACGGATTCATTGTGCAGGTAGAAGAGTGATTGGAACGAATGCTTGTAAGAAGCGCGGATTTGACGATATCCAGAGTGAATGAAGGCATTGTCTCGGCGCCAGTCTGGCAGATCATCCCAGAGAAGCAAGAGCTTAGATTCTGCTTTCTCGGGCAGGGATTTAACGGTTTCGAGAACGGACTTTGATTCGGTAGCCGTGGTGGTCGAGGATGATGAGCGCCTCTGGCGGAGGCCACTTTGCGATTTTGACATGCTTGGCGAGGGCGTTTGTGTTGTAAATCAGTTTGAGCGGTTGAGTATCATATCGAAAAAAAAAATGAGTGAGACAGCGGAAATGAAAAGAGCTCACAGGCACAGAATTGCAAATAAATAGATTTTGTTGATGAAAAGCTCCTGACGTGGAGCGTTACGTGTCCGTCTGAATTAATCCCGAGATTGTTGGGACTGACATGTGCCAGGTGGGAAGGAGCCACATGCACTCAGTGGCTGGGGTGACGATGCTCAGGGCCCATGACGGTAGCCAGATGGTGCTGGACTGCGCAAAACGTGCTGGCCTTCAGTGGTTCTGCCACTGTTGGTGTCAGCTAGGGGATACAGGGACGAGTTTGGTAACTTGCGTCGGGATAGCACCTCCGCTGTATCTCACACCGCAGGCTAGCGGAAGCCGAGTACTGCTACTGCTGGGTTGTCAAAGACGTAGGATTTTGGGTGCTCATAAGAGAACGCGACAGGGACAAAAAATTGGGGACAGAAACGAGTAGAGTTTCTGTTCGACTGCCCATACGCCTCTTTATTATACCCATTGAAAATATAAATTCACACGTTCTTCAAGCTGCACTCAGACAACATGCCGGGGCTCTGAAGGGCATTTGGCATCGCCTCATAATACTTGTGCAGAACCCTGGATCCCACGTTAAAGGGTCCCTTGGCCGTCAGAGCCAAAGATGACGCTAATCCCGAAATAGAATCACCCCACCTGCCTCTCTTGCCTCTTCGCCCTGGCCGACTTTGGGATCCCCTCGTCGCTGACCTCGCTGGCGATAATTTTCACCAGCCTCTCTTCCTGACTCTGCGCAACCAAGGACCAACCGCATCGGATCCAGCAACTCACAGCGACATCCACTGCTTGCGACCCCTTTAAAGCGACGACACATCATACTTCGTCTTCCCTATCTCGAACACAACAAGATCTTACACCATGGGCGGCCAGAACAGACAAAGTGGGTTGAACAACTAATCTCCTGCTTGGACTTCCGCCCCGCCATGGGGAAACGCAGCGCAGTTATGTTAACATTGTATTCCATACAGACGGCACCCTTGCGCCCAAGAAGGTTCCCAAGAAGGCAGTCAAGGAACTCGACTCAGATGACGAGCGCGCCCACCAGAAGCAAAAAACAGGTTCGTCGATATTATTTCATGCACGGGCCGCCTGATTTGGCTACGAAAATGCCGTCTGACACAATCGATAGATGAGAAGGCAAGAAAGGAAATGGCTGCTCAGCTGTCTGGCAAGAAGGGCCCACTGAACACTGGTTCTCAGGGTATCAAGAAGAGCGGGAAGAAATAAATCGCATTTTGGCGCTGAGGCTTTCACGACGCGGAACGATTTAGCTAGCGATGTCGGCAATAATCTCGCGGGTAGATCAAATCCATCACATGAGCGATTTCCAATCTCGTAGGCGTCCTTCCCGATTCGAACCGACGTGTCCAGCGTTTAAGAGGTCCGGCGAAACTATGGCGGTCCCGCAAGCCCAAAGCAGCGCGGCGACGAGACTCAGTTCCTCGTCCAATTGTGAAGACTTGGGGAAAATCTCATACGCCATTTGGCGCATCAACACGGCTGAGCTGAAATCGCATATTCATATTTTGCGCAAGAGTGTCATGTCTCCTGAGACAACTCCCGATCGCCGTGTGCTGTATTTGATTTACACGGCTTCTAGATCTGTCGCCTCCCCAAGAGTAGCTTGATGAGCCTTTAATCAACATTCATCGCAGATCAAAGCGTAATGTCTTGGGTCTTCTCTCGTCCACTGTCAAATGCCCTCTCGTCAGGCTATTCATCCCCAGCCAAATCGAGCTTCCACAACACATATACAGAGAGAATTATTTTTCTCAGCCAATAGCCCAGTGTTCCAGATGACACATTCCAAATCCTAATTCCTCCACGATTTTGCCATTTATCATGCATACGAAATATGGCCATGTATATGGTGGACCCGACGACGTTGTTGGTGTCTGCTCGGCCCGCACTGCCGACCTCTGCGGACCCTGGGGTCGTTATGTAATCGTCTTGCAGAAGCGACGCGAAATTCTCCACCCTCCAGGCGGGTTTGATGCGTCAATGTACAAGCGGCACTTCAGTCCTCAATCACCCATACTCAAACATCCCACGCTGTGCCATCCAGCAATTGCCTTTTCCACAATTCATTGCTTAGAATACATCATCGCTGCTTTTGCCCAGGGTGCCACCGTTGTCTTTGCAACTTCGCTCGGGCCAGCAAGAAGTCAAATGACCCAGGCTTGGACGAGTCAACGCTGATCTGGTTGGACTCATTCTCCTGTTTGCGCGCTGGCTATTATTCCTGATCGCTTTGCTGACACTGTTCTTTTTCGTCACTTGGTAGGATCCTTTCCAGGATCTAGCACGTATACAATGACATCCAGCTCGGATGAGGGCGAAATTCTTGAAGATGGAACTGGGGACTTGAAGGCAACTTCACTCGCGCGCCATTCAGGAAACAGTATTGACCGCCAAGACAGAAACCGAAGTAGACAGTCGTCCCCGGATCACGACTCTGCTTCCAGATATAGCGGCTCCTCCCGCCGAAGCCGCTCGCCTCGCGGCCACAAACGCTCGCGCGACGAAAGAGACACGTATGGACGGGGCCGAGATCGCGACTCGAGACATGTTCGTTCCCGCTACGATGATCCTCGCGGGGACGATTACCGCAGATCGCGAGTTACGTACGATGATTTAGACCGACCGAACACGTATTCTTCCAGCAATTACGGTCCCCAACACAGTGGTGAACGCGACCATGGTATGGACCGCAGGCCCGGCGGTGATCGTGGCCGCTACGTCGACCGAGAAAACACCCGATATTCCGATAGGCAAACGCGCCTCCGAAGTCGCTCTCCTTACGCATCGAGTCGCTCTGGAAGGTTGGATGCTGGAAGATTTGGGCGAGAAGGGCATTACGATGAGCGCAATTCGGCCAAAACACTCCAGTATGACGACGAAAGCAGCACGAGGCAGCGAGGTTCGGCATCGAATAATCGCTCATCCATAATGAACGATTCACAAACCCGCGATACTACCTTCGAGCGAGAGAAAAGACCATCCAATGATGGCAAAGACTCGAGCAACATCGCTAGGCATTCAAAGCAAGAGCCTGAGCCTGAACCCGAAGCAGATTATGAAGAACCACAACAAATTGACGAAGACGCAGAGATAGAACGCCGTCGGCGCCGGCGGGAAGAGCTTCTGGCAAAGTCCAGCTCTGCTACTCCTCTACTTCTTCATGCTGTAGGTGCCACGAGTGACAAAGTTGCCCGAGGGGCATCGCCCGCGTCAATCCAGCCAGATACTCCTCATAAGTCGTCTTTCGATGGCGATACCCCACGAACTCCGCGATCCGGTACGTATACTGTTGCCAGCCCCTCTGGTGACCTGAAGCTGACTTCATCAGATTTTGCATCGCCCCGCTCGCCCGGCCCGTCACCCGGCGGCCTTGACGTCCTCAATGATAGAGACTTGATGAACACACACAATGACGGTCAGAACGATGATGAGGATGGACCTTCGGCAGCCAACTACGATCCGACGGCGGATATGAAGGAAGACGAACGTCGGCACGAGCTCAGACATGGCCAGTCTGTCCTGCATGGTGAGAGCATAACAGAGACAATTGAATCAAAAGATGAAAATGCGCAAAATGCCATGCCCGACAAAAATGGCAAAGAAGAAGATGACGATGACTTTGACATGTTCGCCGAAGATATAGACGTGGACAAATATGCGAGCAAGCACACGACGGCAGTCGAAGCTGCAAACACAGATGCCCAGGGAAATCCAGCAGACGACAAGGGCGGTATTCTTGAGGGCGACGACAAAGACGGATACTACAAAATCAGGATTGGTGAGGTCCTAAATGGTCGCTATCAAGTTCAGGCAACTCTAGGGCGAGGCATGTTCTCTGGAGTCGCTCGGGCGGTTGATATTTCTACTAAGCAAGTGGTTGCCATCAAGATGATGCGCAACAATGATGCGCTGCGCAAGGGTGGATACACTGAAATTGCTATCCTCGAGAAACTCAACGCTGCCGATCCTGAAAACCGGAAACACATCGTCAAGTTTGAACGACATTTCGATTACAAAGGTCACTTGTGTATGGCGTTTGAGAACTTGAGCATGAACCTGCGAGAGGTCCTGCGAAAGTTTGGCAACAATGTTGGCATCAACTTTGCGGCTACGAGAACCTACGCATATCAGATATTTGTTGCTCTGGCTCACATGCGGAAATGCAGCATCATCCATGCCGATCTGAAGCCCGACAACATTCTGGTCAACGAACAGCGCAACGTGCTGAAGATTTGCGATTTGGGCACAGCGATTGACAGATCGGATGCCGCCACCGCGCACAACCAGATCACGCCGTACCTTGTCAGTAGATTCTATCGAGCACCAGAGATCATCCTTGGCATGCCTTACGATTATGGAGTGGACATGTGGTCCATCGGCTGCACTCTGTACGAACTGTACACTGGCAAGATATTGTTCACTGGCGACAGCAACAACCAGATGCTCAAGGCTATCATGGAGATCCGCGGTCGGTTCACGCCCAAGCTCTTTCGACGTGGCCAGCTCTCTGGGACGCACTTCAACGAACAAGGTAACTTTGTGAGCATCGAGCGAGACAAGGTCTTGGGAAAGGTACGTTTTCTCTCTCTTTTTGCTTCATTTCGCGATGTTCTTTTTGCCTGTTTCTGTACTGCTATTTTTACACACACCACACGCCGGGCAGTTAGTGGGTGGTCTGCGAGAGCCGGCCACCTGTTTTTTAAGCGCCAAGTGCTCCCCTAGAGGATCGTGGAGCTGCCAACGCGGAAGTGCATCTTGGGATTCTCATCCCTGTCAGCTCCTGTCAGCGCCAAAGGCAGATGTCAATGTGAGCGGGTACTCAAACATCGGTCTCACGGTCGCAGATGAGGTCGCAGGATGTGGACTCTACCCGTCAATTCCCAAATAGGTGACTTCCGTGTGAAGGCCGCATATCTGGCCGGCGCCAAAAGTTTGGCTCGATCCCAGCGTACATGGCTCACGCCCCTGCTCTACGCAGTGCTTATGGCATTCTGCAATCCGCATCAATATGTTTTCCATAATTAGATGTTGTAGTTGCGCATTACTAACATGCAATTCACAGACCGCCGTGAGAACACTAGCTGTTGTCAAGCCAACACGCGACCTCCGGACCCGTCTCAATGCTGCGTCGACAGGGATGAATGATGCGGAGGCGAGGCATCTTAATCACTTTATCGATTTGCTGGAGCAGTGTCTGGCGCTGAATCCCGACAAGAGAATCACGCCGAGCGAAGCGCTTAAGCATCCGTTTTTTGTGTCCAGAGTAGCTAGTAGTAATGGTAGGCGATGAGTGGGTTGATTTAATGAAATTATGATGCAATCTTTGTGTTCTGCATTACCTGTGATTGTCGCGTAGGGTTCGTGATGCTCTAATTATGTCTGGTTGTTCGAGATTATATGCAGATTCGGTTATCAATTCTAGCCGTCCGCGAGGTCGCTGTTGCCAAGTCCTTCGAATCGTAGTCGGTCTCTCGATATCTTAAAGACACTGATCAATTGTAAAAATGCGGTTTGAACGGGGATGAAGTCTGGAGTATACGGCACCAAGTTAACTCATCGTGGTATCTAGGTCCTCAACATATTTACGCCAATCACTTCATCATCACTCTGTCACTGTCCTAGTACTTTGTAACCATCGGAGATAATATCCCTTATGCAAGAAGAATTCTCAAGCCCACTATTACCATACATCACCATCTGTATTTTACTTAACACCGTTGGCAAGCACCCATCCGGTCCACGCTAAAATCCATCTCATCAGCATTAACCCCCCCCCCCCCAGTGTCTTTAATTGTGAGTTTGTTGTGAGAATCGTTTCGTTGAATGAGATTTAATGTGAAGTTCATAGAACGATGTCATACCCTAGACCTTTATGTGAAACCTCTTTTTGAGCAATTCTTCACAGCTGCGCCTGACGAACTATGTTCTTGATTGATGTTTTGTCGCGTTTGAGAGTTAAGATCGATTAGAATTATATACAAAATTTTACTGAATTACTGAAATAGATGTGGTATTTATTTCGGTAACTTTGCGAGTACAATCTGCGATATCTCATTGCCAGCTTTGATACCTCATCACCAAGTCAAACGGTGCTGTCACTTATGCCCAATTCCAGCACTACGGACAATAGAATACTACTTTCCAAATTTCTGAATCTTCTCGCTCCCACGTACAACGTTTGATTCAACACAGTCGTGTCGCAAAAGTGGTCTGGCATGAACAACATGAGGCTGTGCCTTGGTTTCGGTAGGCGCCGGTGCAGACCGGCAGCAATGCATGGTCAGACGGATGAATTGGCAATGCAGGGCGGCTTAGTGGTGCGGTCATACTGGGGCTACGATCTTCAGTCGCACCCATCAGTCTTGATGTGTGCGCGAGGTTTGACTTGACGTCGACATTTGCTCAAGAGCAGAACGACCTCCGTAATGGCTCATCACCCACTGACGCAATGTTCAC
>AFRD01000579.1:0-17248 GCA_000222875.2 Periglandula ipomoeae IasaF13
GACATACCGTCATGTCATTGGACCAAACGGCTCAAAGGTGAACTCGATTCGCCAGCAGAGCAACTGCAGGATTCAAGTCCCCCGAGACCAGGCTCGAGATGAAGCCATCGAGATCGTTGGAACCAAGGAAGGCGTAGAGAAAGCCAAGGACTTGATCCTGGCTGCTGTTCGCGATGGGCAGAAGCCCCGCGACTAGGTCAGTTCTCACCATGAGATTGACGACGATGTGAATGCCACTATGTAGAGAAAAGTAGAAAAACCATGTAGAACAAGGGGGCAACTGTCAATGTCCCAGGGACATAGTTGGCGAAAAGTGACGGAGGAAAATTAAAAGCTAGAAAAGCGAATGATATGATAATTAATGAAATCTCTTGACACAAAGAAATCTTGCCTGCGTCGAGTCTAATGCCTGTTGCTGCTCGTGTGCAACTCCGACTTCATGATTGTCGTGAAGCAGAGTTGACCTGATTGCACTTTGAGTGCTGTACGGTACCGGTCATGAAAAGTGACACGCAGCTGATGCAGGAACGTCTGTATACGGCCTGGTGCATTGGGGATTCCTTGGCCAGGCACATGCCACTAGCCAGCACTGAATTAGACCCTGGAAAGCGCGATCCCACCACTACTTTCGCCCACCGGCCCCCACGCCACTGGCTGCTCCTTCCGCTCGTGCAAGCGTGACAAGGAACCTGCATGAGCTGGTGCCATTGTAATTTTCGAGCTGCCCGCCAACCTGGGGTCGTCCTGTACGACATCAATTGTCGTGCATCGAGGATCCGTCGACCCATTTCTTCCCAGTTGTTTCATTCTGCAGCTTCCCGACATCTACTCTGCTTTTGTCACCATTCCGTATAGCCTTGTTGCGCGGTGGAGAGCAGCTGTCCAACGAAGGAGTGAAAAAGGGGCGTCATGGTGTCCAAAACCGCTTCCCCGAGTCCGGCTCCATGGGAGTCTGTCGCTGCATATGAACAGCTCTTTGTGCTCATCACCGGGGCGAACAGGTAAAGTACCCTATAAAAAAGTCATTTATCAAAGAAAAATGGAAATTATTACATTCAGCGTTTACCTATCTGAAGCTCTGAAGCTAACAGACACCTGTTGGCAGTGGAATCGGCCTCGGCATAGTTCAGTCCCTAATTGACGAATTCCTGAGCTCCCGCTCCCTCAACTCACACCTCATCGTCATTCCCACAACGAGATCTAGCTCCAAATCGCTCAAGACGGTTAGACAAGCGAGGGAATATGCTGTTGCGGCAGCACAAAGCTCTACAGCTCTGGCTTCTCGTGCCGGCCCAGACTACAAGTGGGAGGATGCCGTGGCCAGAATTCACATTTTGAGTCTATCGGTGGATTTGTGCGACCTCAGGGCGATCAAGAAGTTTGCCTATAAGCTTCGTTACGATACGGTCAGCAATCCGGAGGGCCTGGAGGGCGAGTATCTGCGCAATGTTCGAATCCCACGACTCGATAGCATTGTTTGCAATGCTGCGTACGGTGGATGGTCAGGCGTGAGCTATTTGCATGCTATCTGGTCTTTGCTATCCAAAGGAATCATTCAGACGGCTACGTGGCCCGAGTTCAAGCTTGCTTTGCCGACAGGCATCCTCAATGAGCAGCCCCGTTACAACTACGTGAGTGCTCATTTTACAGACCCAACATGGTTCTCGTCCTTCTGATGAAGGCGTTGCCATCGCCGAGCTTGTGCTAATTGCGTCGACCAATAGCCTGCCAAACCGTTACTAGGAGAAGTCTTTTCCGCCTGCGTATTCGGTCACTACATGCTCGCCCATTACCTCCTCCCCCTACTCAGCAGGTCATCCACAGACGAAACCCCTGGCCGCATCATTTGGTCTAGCAGCGTCGAGGCCGTCCAACGAGTCTTTGACGTCAATGACATCCAGTGCTTCATACGACCAGAAGCGTACGAATCTGCAAAGCGCCTCACCGACCTTGTCTCCCTGACATACTCCCTCCCTGCAGCTCGCCCTTACTCCTCTCAGTTCCTCACTATCAACGACGACGAAAAAGCCGCCAAGCAGCAAGTTGTCAAACCCAAACTCTATCTCACCCACCCCGGTGTCGTTGCCAGCACACTCTTCCCACTGCCGTGGTTCCTCTTCTGGGCGTACGAACTTGTCCTCGTTATATGTCGCTGGTTGGGTTCCCCTTGGCACAACTGCGACGGATACCGTGGCGCCAAGGCAGCCGCCTGGATTGTTCTCCAAGATCAAGAAGCCCTCGATGAGATGCATGGCGACCGGATCAAATGGGGAAGCAGCACAGATGCAAGTCTCCACGTTGACGTGAAGAAGACTGAAGTGGAAGGCTGGGGATGGGACGGCACCCCCGAAACAACGGATTCAATTGCGGCGGACACGGCAGTGGGAATACTGAGGAAGTCTGTAGGACGCAAGATTGGCATCCGCGATGCCACTACCGAGGACATCGCCGAGTTTGAGGAGGTGGGTGCTCAGTGTTGGCAGCAGCTGGAGGATATGAGGGCGCAGTGGGAGAATATAATTGATGAGTAACGGGTTATCGGAGCGTCGAAGTCGTAAATGATAATTATAATTAGATGACAAGATCATAGGATCATTATATACTTTAGAGCATAATTTTGTAATGAGACGGATACTTCTTCAATGGATGGATTGCCCTCGACTAGGACTGTTGGTACAATTTGTAGTGAAAAACGTTTCAGATAGATAGCTCATCATCGAGTGTCCCCAAAGTAGAACCTCGCGTGACTAATTGACGAGCACCAGCAAGCGATGCAAGCGTTCCTGGACGTATGAGACGTTCGACTTGACATTATTCAAATGGAAACAAGGGCAAGAACAGGGCTTTGACAAGGTCGAAAAGCGAACGGACTGAAACATATATAATACGGCTCGGACGCTAGGGTATCGAAACTAATCTACACTGCCCTTGATATGTCACCTTGTACATCAGATTGTCGACTTCCAACAAAATGCATGTCAGGTACGGTACATGCGGAAATCCTCCTCTCCTACTTACGCAACACTTTGCACACCGTTATTCCCACCTCTTTGATCGGAGCGGACACGCTTCAGAATGACCTTATCTCCACGGCCAAACAGGCCGAGGAACAAGGGCAGGGGGCAGACGACCAGGGCGATAACGGCCTGGAAAATGAGGGCCTTCTTCATGTTCTGAGGCGGGTGACCGTCGTTGCCTTCCGTCAGGGCATCGCTGATGATGACGAAGATGGCGCCGAGAAGCTGACCGCCCGCCCAGGCAGTGGTGGAAGTAACCTCTGGACTGAGGGGATGGCCGAGCTCAGTGAGGAACTCCAGGGCGACTGGAACTAGGGCGAACGATGAGGCGCCGAGAATGGCGAGCACAACGTATGGGCCGGCAATGTCACGAGTTTCGGGCATCCATACGAACGCGAGGTAGCAGATGCCGATGATGGGCATGAAAAGCTTGAGGGCGAAGAGGAACTTCTTGGTGCGATCGAGGATTGGCGATGTGATGGAGGAGAAGACGAGACCAACAACAATGAGAATGGCGCCGCCGATGCCTGCCTCGTCGTTTGAGAATCCATAAGGAACCATCATTTGGTTGAGCAGAGAGGAGATGGAATTGAAAAAGCCGACGTAGACGAAGAAGGGAATGAGGACGAGCCACAATTCGAGTGAGTGAGTGAGGACCTTGAAAGAGTCTTTGAGGCTCAGTTTGGGGGTCTCGGAAGCTGGACCGACAGGAGTAGGAGGCTGGGCTGGGACAAAGAATGCAGGGAGAGCGAAGACCGTGGGCTGTCGGGAAATAGTGTTAGCGATATTCATCATTTCACTTGGATAATTATCGATTTTGAGCACACCGCCCCGAGGCGTTGATACTTACAATGATGGAGACGTAAAGAACCATCTTCGAGATATCGCTTGGCTTGGTCGCCCAGAGTGGGTTGATCAACTGACCCAGCGCACCGCCGAGGGGATTCGCCAGACTTGTCAGAGCAGTGGCTGCAACACGGCCGCGGTTCGTGAACCACATATCAGAGTAACGAGTTGGCGCTGCCAGAATAAAAGGCTGAGCGAATCCGATGAGGATCTCGCCGGCCATGATGGCGCCAAAGTGGCCGTTGGTTGAGCTCGCAGAGCCGCCGTACCGAATCCAATTTCCTACAATGATGAGGACCGCAGCAATCATGAAGGCCAGCTTGGGGCCGCGGTGCAAGATGGCAATCGTAATCGGAAAGACGGTAACAAAGGCCAAGAAGAAGGCTATGCTGACCCAATTGATGGCCGTCTTGGACACTCCATAGTAGGTAGCCGAGATGTCAGCAACAGGTGCGAATGTGAGCCACTGTAAAGCAATGAAGATGTGTTAGCATGTGTCCATGCTGGCCATTCGAGACGGCAAGGAATCTTCCATGACCAGAAACCAGGGGCAGGCTCAGTGTTTGCTTACATCCCACGAGACGACAATGTTCATGAGTGT
Organism: Periglandula ipomoeae IasaF13; assembly: GCA_000222875.2. NCBI lineage: Eukaryota > Fungi > Ascomycota > Sordariomycetes > Hypocreales > Clavicipitaceae > Periglandula > Periglandula ipomoeae. The sequence continues at coordinate 4,465 of AFRD01000579.1, forward strand.
GAGGGTGATTAGACCGATCCATCGTCGCTTATAAGTCCGATATGTTGTGGACTGCCCATTGCTGATGCTGCCTTCTTGCTCGGCGTCGACGGTGCCATTTTCTCCTACAGCTCGCTCGCCCAGGCTGTAGTCCTGCGATCCCAGCTTTCTGCTCTTCCAGAACCGCCCGCCGACCTTGTCGCCGCTGCCGTCGCCGCTGTTTCCTTTCATGATGCGGGGGAGTGGCAATAAGCGAGAGACAGGAGATGAGACAATGCAGATACGCGACCGAAGAGCCCACGTCGAAATCGGGAAATCCAACACTAAAGGCCTCGCAAAAAGGAGGACAAGAAGGTCAAAGAAAAGAAAGATAGCCCCCCTTTAGATATTTACCCTCCGCGACTTCTGCGATCTTTTCGCGGGAGGCGCCGGGTTAGCACGACAGGACGGACTGAATCGTGGTCGGCTGGCCAAGTCGGAAAGCGGGTAGGTTCCCACCTGTCGCACTCCAGATTGCTGCAGCAGATGCACCTCAGTTCCACCCTACGGCTTTCTAAATAGCGGTTGGCTGCCTTGGCTCGACCTAGAGTCCTCTAGTCTATTGTCGAACCAAAGTTGCTGGGTTTATCAAGGGGATATGAAATGGCGATGGGAAGAAATGTGGTTTCGCGTCCCACTTGGCTGGTCCGGGGGATGGCCTGCGAGGATCGATTGCATGGACAGTCCGCGACAGGCGACTGATATTCTCCGACCCGCTGAATAAGAACCTGCTAAACGAAGCGATGAACCGATGCAGAAGTAAAAGATGAAGATGACGCCTACAGAAATAAGAAAGAGAAAGCCGCGTCCATCAGAACGGGCATCTGGAGGCACAAATAAGAACCATCGACCATCGGCCGGCCTGTCCAAGGTCGCATGGAAGAAGAGTTGGGTCACAAGTCAAGATTCAGTCTTGACCCGCCATCAAACTAAGCGATCCATTTGGCAGGCTAAATTTACAGGGTCGCGTGGGGACCCCTGAAGGTCCAGTCCAGTCCACTTTATTCCTTTCTCACCTGCGCTGCGAGGCCCTCTATTAGTACTCTGTAGCTGCGCTCGTTTGGAACCAGGCTGGAACCAGAGCGCGCTCCGTCTCAGGCCGAGTCCAAATTTGCAAAGGTTCGGAGCCATGCGTCTGTGCCTCAGACTCGCGATCGGCTTGGAGGTACGAGCGTGGGGATTCAACCGCCACGATCCAACTTAGCCAGAGTGACAGTCTGCAATGGAGCCAATGGACCAGCAGCCGTTGACCTTCGACAGCGAGCAGCTAGCTTGATTGAACCAGACCGGCGCATTAGAACCAGCATTGCATGCTCTAGTTCTCGACCTTCAGATTTGGTGGCGTAGCGGAAGCAGTCCAGGGCTTCTCCATTGGTGGCAAGACCTCGGCTGCAACGTGCAGAAATAGTCCCAATGTAGTGCTAGGGACAACAGACGATGTGCTACCTGCCAATCGCGTGGGTGTCAGACGCAGACTAGACTATGCCATGTGGTCGCTCCTCATCAACATGTTTATCAAGACAAGAAACCAGCTTCGTCAACTTTCGTGGTTGAAAGAGGACGACGGGGACTGGGACTAAGGAGTCGAAATAGTCAGATTCGCGTGTCCTAAGACTCACTACACCAGTCCTGTCATAGTCCGTGGATCATCGAAGACTCGAGATGCTTCAGTGCACGGTCTGTGCTGGCGTGACAGTCGCTCGTACGTACAATCTGGTTCGGGTTTGAAGCAGTCACTGGGCGTCCAGCCACCAACCGGCGCGCGGACCGTGTCGGTGTCGACTTCGGACGGGCTCTATACCCGAACTAATCGATGACTTTCATGTGTTTCGCAGCACGCGGCGTCTTGAGCCTTGAGCCTTGAGTCTTGAGCCTCGAGGCAAAGATTGCATAGTGCAGACGAGTGCTGATTGTCCCGAGTCGGGTGAGTGGGGATAAGAACCAACCGCATGAAGACGAGTTACGGAGGCAAGCGATCTGGCACTCTAGGGGTCGTGATTTCTCGTGTCTGGTCTTGTCCCGGTTGCACCTGCTAGGGAACATCAATCTCCATGCAATCTCGTGCTTGTAATACAGCTTGTCCCTTGTACTTGACGCCTTGTCAGCCTGAGCCAAACAACGACTTTTGGCAAGAGCCCCGATTCATAAAGTACAGCACAGCAACGGCCCCTGTATCCCCGTCTTCCCGACTCCCTGTCATGACATGCCGTCCACGCCGTCCCTTCACCCATGTTACAGTAGACTCTGCTTATCACACCTCTACCAGACCTTCACGCTCTTTTCTCTTTCTCAGCGCCAGAACATATTTGTATCCCTCAACTTTGCTTGCTTGCACCATTTGCCCCATGCCCGTGCCTGACTGATCCCTGCTCCACTATCCGGCTGACATGTGCATGGGCTGTCACCAACGAAGCGAGAAACTAAGAACGGGCTATTTGCGCTTGCTTGCATGAACACCCTGCTAGCAGCAGATTAAAGATGAGACAGTCATGTCTAACTGCTCCTCAGGACGTCCAGACGGGTTTACCGCAGACTCAGCTGCTTCAATACTTCTACAATTGCCCTCGAACTGTTTTGCATAAAACCCACCGTTCGCACCACCGTTTTCTGTTTTGTGAGAGACCCCTGCTTCACTTCCGGTGAGCTCGAGACTCAGCCTTAAAGCATTTCCTGCCGCCTCGACGCTGAGGCTCAAATGAGACGGACCCACAACTCTGTTGTTGGTGCTTGTCAGTTCGTGTTCTGGATTTCACTTTTGTTTTGATGCCTTGTAGGACAATTTCTGCTGCATCTTCGGCCAATTTTCATCTGGCCGGGGACTCTTGGGGACTGCCACGCTCGGCCGATAGGACGCTCTCCGCTGTCCCGAACACATTAAATGTGCCTTCATCAGTCGGGCACGTTTGCCTTTCTTTTGAGATGAACTTGAGCCCGAAGGTTTGATTTGTCTTTGCCATTTGCGTGACTCAAGCCACAATAGTGTCAATTACTTCAGACATGAGACAAATCGTCGACAAGAAGTTGGTCAAGCGGGATCGACGGTACACATCCCCTATGGCTCCATGTTTAAACGCTTTTTCTGGAGCCTTGGTCTTCTACTTCAGCTCTATTTGGACAAGTCCTGTGCAGCTCTCAACCAAGCCTACCCTTGGGCGCTCGCGCTTTTACACCTGCCCCGGCTGGCTGATATGTTAACATCCTCCTCAGAAGGGCATTCTGAAATGTGACTGTTGGCATCGGTGACGACCATCTGGCATCGAAACTAGTACTGAGGATCCTAGACTTGGTGACCGATGATATCCCCTTCCCTTCCTGCAACGATGGTTTGGATCCTGCCCTTGGCGTGAAGGTGACCAGTAATCTCTGGCAAGAGTCCATCGAATAATGCGCATCACCGGCTTCACAATATCATCCCTAGCTTTCAGAAACGCCATAACGACACGTAGGACTTGTGCTGGCGCGGGATTGCGTTCAGTATTCTGGCCATGCCGCCAAAGGAGACACACAAGACGAACGCTGCCTATTAATTCACCAGTCGGTATACTCTGATCACGGCCTACATGATCATGATGACTGTCGCGGTGATTACACCCCCAAATAGGATCCGGGACTCGGCACATTTGGGCAGGCCATGCGCCAAGTTGCTCTTGACGGATGGCGTTGCGTTAGTTGAAGCAATTGTCCCAGTTTCCGGCGCGACGCTGGACTTTTTGTGCGCCGAAATTTCCGTTGTGGAGAGGCTCGCTGTCAATGAGTTTGTGACCTGAGCGGCAACGGCAGCATAACATCCTGCCATGGCGATGGTGTTGTTCAACCGAGTAGCGACCTGCGGATATTTGCGCAGAAGTTCAAACCATCTGCTCGGACATTGTTCAGTATCGTACAAAGCAGCCGAACTGTGCTCACCCCACCATGAATGTGCCGCGCTGATATAGGCCGAGAATCGAGGTAGCAGCGTCGGTGCTGCAAAATCGGTATAGCTGCACCAGCGTGTGTGAGGAGGATATGTACAGTCGGTTCGACCAGCGATGTCGACCCAAGTACTTTGGCAGCCTTGTTGTATGACACTCCCATACGATTCAAGTGAGTCGCGAAGCTCATCCTTCGGCGTTGGCACCAGAAAGTAATCCAAAAGAGTCTTGGTTGCGCACTGCGATGCGTCTACAGTAGCAGTAGGACGTGTTATTGGCAGAAGTGTGTCGAAAACAGATGCCACAACAGTGACTGCCTGAAAACAAATGACCGCTAGCATCGTTCGCATGATTGCAGGAATCGTGGTTTCTGTGAATGCTGAAAAACAGATGCTTGGAGAAAAAGAAAGCCAAAGATGTGCTGTTGCTTGCTTACGGTAGGTACTGATTAAGGGAGCAAATAAGTAGAGTCTGATTGATTGCTTAGGGCCGAATATATGCACAAACAAGCACTTGCCTAATGTGGACGCATGCCGTATTCGGGTCTCATTTCCGTTGGTTGCAATTTGCTCGACCTGACCAACATCGAAAGGTCTAGAAGGGCCTTTGCCAAGAACTGTCGCTATTCCAAAGATCTGCCTCAGAGCAGAAACCAGCAAATTCACAAGCAGGTCAACGGCTCTCGCTAGTAGTAGTCATTTTATCAATAATTGAATCGAAGGAGAGGAGCTTCAGAACGATTCGTGGCATACATATATGCTTGCCGCCAAGCCGATTGCACCAACGATGGGAAGTTGATGTGGGTGTTGACCACAGACTTCACATGTATTGGATGACCGAGCCAACGGTATCAACTAGCGTGTGTAATCCATTATTGGTCGTCTCAAAAAAGGTCACGGATGACATGCACACGACGAACACTGCCAGATGACTACCAGTAGATTTACAACGAAGTTCTTCATGTCTACTCGAGCCGTTCAGATTCCAGGCTTCATTCAAGCTTCATATTCTAACCACATATTGCAATCATCTCAAGGGTTCTCAGTATCTCAGTATAAGTCGCCACGCCATCATCCCTTGGCTTCGAGATATTGACTTTTTACAAAAAATGCCTGCATTTCTACCAGACATCAAGTTCGGAACCAATTATCATTATGAATGTCTTTACGAGCTCCAGGATGCCTCTTGCATGGGGTGAATATGGGATAATGTTGAAAATTGGGCTGCACATGAAGACGACACAGAATGAACGTGTGGCCTCACTATCCAGTCGATCAGAGTTTACATGACAGCCTTCCACAAACACCATAAAAGTGGTGGCCCGCAAACAAAAACTTCCTGAGTATACCGTGGAGGTGAGGTATTCCACCAGAAGCTATTATGATTGCACTTTGGGAGGATCCATGTTGTCTTGAAATGAATGTGTGTCCACATGTTACTTATAGATACAGACGAGGGCAGTATTGGAGCATGTGACTGATCAAAAGCTGTTGACAGAAATGCCAGCGTTGAGGCAAAGAATAAGTCCAGTATACTCACTTTAGATTTAAAGACGAATTCAAGGCTTCTTCCGCGACCAATCATGGTATCAGGCCAGAGTGGTAAGCGGAGGTATCAAGAACCGCCAGCTGCTTGCAAAAGCTACCATGTCGGGGAAGAAGTACTACTTGGTCCTGCCCCGGAAGTCGCACGGTCAGATTGTTATTGACTCTGAATAGATGATGGCAAACCGGCATTGATGACGCATGAGTAACCCATGTCGTCTCGCAGAAGAGCACGACCGCCACGGAGGCTCGATGGGGAACAAGTCTATGCTTTCTGCCGGGAGCAGTTGTGACCGCCATCTGGTTCACAAAGTCCGGAAATGACATGATTTCAGACACATCTTTAATACAGGTAGCGACAAAAGTTCAAGGAAGAGAGAAAATCTATCGTTGGCGCTGCAGCAGTTATGATACAGACAAAATTCACCATCCTGCGAGATAAACCGGGCCCTTTTCCCAGGCCCATCTGCCAGCGTAGTCGTGCCAGATTATACATGGACGCATTTTTCCCCCACACAAACACCACTTCGTCAAAGGAACCCTCCAGTTTTCGTATTTTGTTCTTGGTACTTCAACATGATTGCGTATCGGTTCGTGGTTCAATGTTGCGTTGCCAGAAGCTGGTCCGCAGACACCCAGCTTTGACGGATTGAAGTACCAGCCGGTTGACTCGTAACGTAAGGGATTTATCGGAGCTTAGACCAAAGCTTAGGGGCAGCGCAGGCGGTGGCGCAGTGAGCGAGGTGGAAGACTAGTAGTCTCAGGTTAGCCGACTCTGGTCGAGACATGCGGGTGGATGGCGCTTTGTTCTGGTCCATGCGGACACAAAGAAACGCAAAGGCGGCAAGCGCTTCGAGGGTTACTCGATGAGCCGCATTGGTTTGGTTGGCATGATACTTACATTCCTCAACGCAGTCCTCCTTAGCCTCACCCTTGCTCTCTTGCTGCTGGACACGCTCAACGCACTCGTCAAAGTGGTGCTTGGCAGGAGCGCACTGAGCAGAGTTCTTGCACTCTGTACCATGAAAAGTCAGTCGGGGTATCAATCAGAAAAACATCTCAAACGATTGACCAGATACAAAGCTGTTGACGACAAGAATGTAAATCCCTCGCTTGAATAGCCGAAGATCATGACATCAACGACCCGTTGGAGTCGGACGATTGAAGGAGAACACGAGTATTACGAACCTTCCTCGAGAGTCTCTTTGGGGTCGACAATCTCCTCGTCGTCGTCTTCCTCTTCCTCCTCGGCGTCTTCGGTGGCTTCCTCCTTGGACTCCTCGGTTGACTCCTCGGTAGCCTCGTCGTCCTTAGACTCGGTGTCGGCGGCCTGCTCCTCCTATAGAACAATAATATCAGAAAGCATGTTCATCTTTGACGTGGACATCATTGTGGTGTGGCTGGTGATTGTTGACGGAAACATGCGCAATATGCGTCAAGGGGACGAAAAGGTCAGATCCCTTACCTTGGGCTCCTCAGCCGGAGCCTCGGCCTCTACGACACTCCATGGCGTCACAGCCTCGACAATCTCGGAAAAGGCGTCCCAAATACCCATCGTGACTGGTTGGTGGATCACAACGGAATTGTTGCAGTTGATGTGGTTTGCAGTGGTCTCGCCAAAATCGTGAGAGGTCAGTCAGTCGGAAGCTCTCGGTCAAAGTCGCGAAAGCGAAAACTGATCTGGAATTGACGCACTCTGATTGGTGGAGCCATTGCAAGATGAACTGACTGGATCACTTGGCGTATCACATGCCCGGGACGCTAGACTTCTGAAATGCTCCAGTGGCCTCTTGACGCTACTGCAGGCCTAAGCTGCACTAACACGGTTGTGGCCTCATTAATTGTGAAATTTGCGTGTGCACTCATACGCAAGATAGCACCATTTATTCGACATATGAGCAGTGTAGCGCGAAGACTACCAAGAACCATATTTTCGGATGAATTATCGATACCGAGGCGGATATCGCGGAATTAAAGCTGCTTGGCTGCCTTCCCTTCATCACCCGCCTTGTAACTGCTCTGCCAGCGTACTGACAAGCGGCGCATTTCGAAGAACGAAGGAAATAGTAGTAATGAGCGGCTACAGAGAGTAGACTTGGAAAACAATGATCAAGAAAACAGAAAGCCAACCCAAACCCACTGCAAAAGTCCCATTTTTGCTACCTGCGCCGTAGAAGCCATGGACTGGCTAAGATGAATGCCGTGAATCTCATGGTCTCTAATAACACGTCCGTCATTACACGGACTATTCAAAGCAAAAGTCTTCTGCTGGAAATATTGGTAAATGCATCGCTGCCAGTTCTCCTAGTTTGGTGGAAATGGCATCTCGAAGAGATTTTGATCAGGTGTCTGCTTCGCCACGGTCCACCTCGCCCCGAATATGGTCCTCAAGTCGCATGCTCAGCTGTTGTGCCTGTGCTTCGTCGTAGTTTGGTGGAGGCTCATTGGGAGCGCGGCGGCTGGAAGAGCTGTCCGATCGGTTGTTTCTGGGAACATTCAGGGTGTTTGCTGTCTCATTTGAAGGATTCCCGGGGCCTTCATATGCCGGCAGAGGCTCGTCCGGTATGTCGGCCCCTGGACCCATTTCCCGTCGCATCTCCTGGTACTGGAACAGCCTCTCTCGAAGTCTAATGTACGCTTCATTGAACTCCATCATCCCACCGTCAGAAAAGGTGAATTTGACCTCTATCCTTGGCAAATCGGGCGGGATTCCGCCCCCGGAAACGGGTATGCAATCAGACTTCCAAACCCAACCCCACCACATAGACGATGAAGTGCTTGAATCCTGGAACTTGAGAATCGGTGCGCTGAACGATTCAAATTTGGGCTCTTGCGTAGGCTTGGCGGGCAGATATACAATCTAATCATCGGTGGCAGCTTAGCAGATGAGTCGCGAAAAGCCAGGGCGGTAGCATCGTGAGTAATGCGCAAGACTAGGAGACTTACTCTTTTGTTTGTGAGGAACAGTGTTCCCTTGTCGCTCTTACACTGAAAAGGGGCGCATCGAGCCTTCAACTCCTGGGGCACGGAAAGTTCGCATGATATTCTCGAGTCCAGCTTGAGGAGGATTCGCTCATTTCCCCAGCTTGACAAACCCTCCCTGATTAAGCATGACCCAACTAGCAGTAGAGTCAGGATTAGTTGGACGTCTTGGACGAGATGGACTGGTAATCAGGTAGTCATGCGGGTTGTCCATGATGAAAATCTCACAGCCGGGCTACTCATGTAGGCGGAGTCATATGTGCAAAGGAAGCAGACGCTGTGGAATAGCGTGGTGTATATATGCTTCAGATTGAGCAGTGAATGACCAACGCGCAGAGGATGATAATAATATGATGATAGTTCAACACATGATATTGGCTGAGACGGGAAACGACAGGGGCAAAGAGACGACATCAACAAACACATGCAGAGCGAACAAAGACCAGGACAGAGGAACAAAAGAGGAACAAGAGTCTCAGGCACGATGAAGAAAGAGAAACGGCAGCGGTTGAAGGGGTGAATAGAGACGAGGGTGAGGGGAGGGGTGTAGTGGGAGTGAATCGAGAGAAGGAACTGAGAGAAGGACATGAGAGAAGAGACCAGTCGTCTAACGCAGAACGCTGAGAGGCTTACTTTATCGACATTGTCACCGACAGGGTTCGGCGAACCCTAGTAACATCCGCAATTCGTCTCCAGATTCTTGGGCTGCACCTAGAGTAGCGCCCAGACGGGCATCGCCTTGCAGGCAAACTTGAATCTTCTTTGCTCCAGCTCCGGCTCCGGCTCCAGCTCCTTTCTCCGTTCTGTGTGTGTACTGTAGGTTCAGTGCTCCTGGGGGTGTGGGGCGCAGCCCGGCGCGGGCTTGGGTGCAGGCGTCGTTTGAGCTGGGAGTTTGTTTGAAGTAGGATGGTAATAGGTGGCTGGGAAAGGTGATCAGGACGAGATATGACAGTCTAGGCTGAGGAGATGCAAGCTGAGCAACTGGGAGGTCGAGGCAAATCGGAAGACAGTTTGGGACTCTTTGGGCAGCGAGGGGCAAAGACGCAAAGAGGGGGCCTCTTCTTTTCGGTGGAGGAGCGGGAACATGAGCGGGCAGCAGGAGAAGGAGCAGCGAGTAATAGTAGGAGCACGGAAGGGAGGGGCGCTCAACGGAACCAAAAAGCCGGTAGCGAAAGACCAGAACTCGAGTCAAGGGACGCGACGCAAGAACTGAATCCCGGGCGGCCTTTGCGGCGACAGAGTATAACAATGCGGACCAGGCGTCTGGAGACTGAGCAATAACAACGTCCTGGCGTCCCTGATATCAACAAATAAGTGGATGCAATGTCATGCAATGCGAATGCTAACAAGTTGGTCTGGGCTTGAAAGCTGCCAGGTACCCGGCCTAATCCGGACGAGCTTGGTCGGTCCTGTGGGCAGCAAAGCGGGCAAAACAGGCAGGTCAAGAAGCCAAACGTTGAAATGACCGGAACCGGGTGGGCAGATGAATGGCAAACACAGCAGAGAAACGATATCTGGCCTGTCTGGGATACAGTCATCAAATGAGAGGGTCGCTTCGACCCGTCAACAAGGGCTTGGAAACGACGGCCGAGAGGCGGGAAGCGGAAGCCATGGGCGGGAGCGTAGCGCAGCATTCAGTCGCCAGAGCGCTGCCACAAGAAATGGCCAAATGATGATGGTTGGACGGCACCGGCATGGCCAAGCTCCATAATATTGATGCCACTACGGAGTAGCTCGTCGACGCTCAGCTCTTGGTTGAGCAGGAACTTTGCTGCGAGCCAATGTTCGCGGCGTCCGTTGGATAGCCAGCCCGATTGATCGACCACTCGTCGTCTTCTGAGCTTGCTCAAGTTGGAAGTGCTCCGTATTATCTAGCAGAAATCTTTCCAATTGACCCGAATATGCGGCCTCGATCCACTCCACACACCAGGTTTTGTTGCGGGTGCGTGTGATGGCCGTCACGCTAGCGTTTCCAACAGCGGCCAAGGAAGGTGGGAAACCGAGAAACAGAGTCTTGACGTCTGGTCTCTAGCGATTGGATGAATCGATCGAAACAAAAGTAAGGGGAAAAAGCCAAGCTGAAGCCCAAAGTAGAAGTAATTTGTGAGACAACAAACCGGGTTGTTGGGTGCTGAACTGGCGCGGTTTCCCGCGGCCCACAAAGGTTGGAAATCTCACAAAAGAGAAATCCGAGGTCATCGTGCCGTGCCTGACTCTGCTATACATCCGTAGTAATATAGTACTATCGTTGGATCATTAATCCGTAGTCCACCCAGTCTCACTATCCCTCGTGCGCAAAATAGACCAAAGGAAATGCGAAATGCTGTGTTTCACATCTGGCTGACATGTGTGTCGTTCGATATATGCATACCCTGCTGCGATTTGACCCAGGCTACGTCGGCACGCTCTCTTTGTCATTCGCGCTCTCGGCCACCTGCCATCACCGTCTGTGCTTTGGATCTTCTCTCCGACGATGTACTCCTCATGAATGATCAATGCAGGGATGCGCGAGTCTGCTGTTGCCTCCTCCACGTGCCTGAAGTTAAGCCAGAAGAGGCATAGGAGGCGGCATGAAGCTGGACTAACAGGCGGTGATTCCGCGTACAAGCCACCTGAGAGCCATTGACGTGTGGCTGATGAGATTTATGTCCGGCAAGATTCCTTCGCGTTATTGCAAATGTCCATTTCGGGCCCTCAGTCAACTGAACACGAGTCGTTGGGGTTCCATCGTGGTGTTTTCAAATGATCAACCGATGGGGCTGACTGACTATTTCACGTAATTAACTGTACCCCGTCACATTAGCTTCTCGAGACCCAAAAACTTTTATCGCACCCATGCCAAGTCTGCTCTCGGAGCGGTTTCCGTCCGGCAAAGGTATTTCAATCAAGAGGGCTGCTGGCCCTGTCGTCAATTCGCTGGGTAAACTCTACAGTGGACGCCTCTTTCCGCCTTTGCGATTGCGTGAACAATTCCCTGCGTGAGTTGAAGGATGGGCACGTCGGCTCTGGTACCCAAATGGATAATCTGCTTACTCGACGAGACAAGCGAAAAAGTGTCTCACGTCCTCTGCTAGAGTTGATGACAGACGAAACTGATCGAGGACGCCACTTCGCCGTCGGATGCCTGCAACCCCAGCGATTCTCTGCCAGAAAACCTTGTCAAGTGTGGGGTGTGAAGCTCTTCACCGAGAATCTTTTATTACTTTTGCATGCCAACGGATTCACTGCCTCCAGCAGGTGAGCGAGAATTTATTTGAAGAATAGCTCCATCGTACGTGGTGATTAGTGTTGCTCTGGCCCTGCTGCTTGGACATAGGGATGAATTCCTCTGACCCGTTTGGAGATTTCGTACGATTCTAGGTGGCCCTGCGTTTCCCTGGATAACGGTCCGCCGAATCTGGGCGTTCGAACTGAATGCAATTTGTGCGCCGCAGGGAACCGATTCCGTGTGAAAAGAAGGGTTCGTGTCAAGTAATCTAACAAGGATCGGTCAGCGTATGCCCCATGATAATGTTGCAATGACTTGGCTTGCAACGCAGTTCACAAACGACAGCATGGCTGCAATATATGCTCGGCCAGTCCAAAGGACCGAGGCCATCTGTCTTTGACAATATATGTAGAACCGACAACTCATCATGCAATCTATCAGACGCCAAGCCGCGCGCACAAATTGCTAAACCCGCCAAGTAGACGGGAAGCCACAGATGAACCAGAGCGAGCTAGCGGCGTAGTCTTAATACTCAATGGACGAGAACTTTAATGTAAAGTCTCAACATGCTCTCTGCTGATATTCGTCAAACCACCTAGATGGGTAGGTGCCGTGCTGTGAGACCGTCGCCGGTCGCAGACGGCTGGCAACCAGTGGCATCATTTTCCACCAGCTGTCAGCACGAGCGAAGTTGGCAAAAAGAGGCGGCTCTGTTTCGTTTCTCGCTGACTGGCAGGCCGCACCGGCCTCATCGCCATCACCTTTGCACTCATGTCGTTTCCATGGTCTCGGAAACGTCCTGGGTACAATACTTCATTCTGCTGCCGCGAAGCATTCTATGAAGCTTCGTTTTCTCATTCTATCGGACCTGGTCCACATCCAGCGAAGCGGAACAGACACGTTCGATAAATATCCCAGTATCGATTAGATCGACATGAGCTGACATATCGTCTCCTACAACAATTCGGCCACTACAATTCGATCCACGCCGGAGAAGAAGCATCTATTCGAAAACAAGCCCCTGACGTGCCTTGGCGCCAAACCTCTCGACGATCTTATCTTATTTACTGATCACCCACGCGGAGCATTTGTGAGCACGCCATCAATGAGACGCTGCTGTG
>AFRD01000578.1:0-17277 GCA_000222875.2 Periglandula ipomoeae IasaF13
TGTGAATTGTGTGTAATAGTGGATTTTGATCCGGGTGCTTTGGCGCAGACATCAAGTGTCAGCGAGACCTGGTGGACAGATTACTGCTAATTACTTGATGCTTGTGAGACTGGTTGGCGAAAAGCGCCGTGTAATCTGCGACGGGATAAAAAGACCGGACGAGCAAAACATTCACCTTAGTCATGAGTAGAAGTCACCTTTATTAGTAGTCTTCTCCAGCTTCTACCGCCGATTGGAGTATGCCATTCCATCCAAAAAGCTGGATTAGCCGTATTACGCTCCTTCACGCCTGATCCAGCCAGAAGGAGGCAATTGTACCCAGCCACCAGCCCTTGGGATTCCTCGTGTGGGCATTTGTGCTGGCCCCTCGGTACGCAGTAAGAAGTATCTCCTGGAGACTTGGTGGACAGGCACTGGCCAAAAATGGTCCCTTTGGGCACCAGTGCCAACACTTCTGGTCAGCATCGACTCCGGTATTTGGCCCATTGGTGAAGGCGCGACAAATAAGGTGCTTCGTACGGTGCAGCACAGAAAGCCACGCTAACCGTCCACTACCTAGGTACATGGCGATGTGACGTGGTGCGCTGGTACTCGATCCCAGTCTGGCAATCGCCAGAGTCGAAGCTGTTTCTTTTCGGTGTGTTGCCGTTTGTTCCCACATCAGCTTGTCACCTCTCTGGTCTCGTTCAACAATAAGCTTCCATGAATGCCATCACGCATGATCACTGACTGATTCATCTTGGAACACGTGTGATATTCCCGGGGCTAACCCAACGAGAGGGGGAGGTTGGAGGGGTCTCGTTTCCTTCACCAGGCGAGGCGTGGGCAGGATTCTAGCACAGACGTGCTCATCGCTGGTTGTTAAGATTAGTTCCTCTTGAACGCCTTCGCTAGGGATCGGAGCGCTCCGTGTGACAAGGTATATGTAGAGGCGAACACAGAAAGTCAATATTTCGTCCAAAGAATTCACAGACACAAACGGCCGCAGGGCCGCATCACGGAGGTGGACCAGGGAAGACTAATTTCGTTCGAATGGAAATATTCGTCAAACCCACGAGGGTTCGTCCGAGAGACGCAGAAAGCGTGCAAATTGATGACGTCGAGCCGTGAGTTTCACATTCTTCTGTTTTCGTTCTGATGACTGGAGATTCACGCGAAAGAAGCAAATTTCGTTGGGCTCCACCCTTGGCCGGCTCCCCGTTGGCTTCGCAAATTGGCCAATTTACTGACACAGGCACCAGGGCAGGCACAGGCACAGGAACAGGCACCGCTGGCACGCTGGCGCGCCTGCCACTTCTGAAAAAGGAGTCGCTGTGTGAAGGACTGCCAGGCACTTTGGGCACTGGAGCAAGCCCCTGCCAGGGCCGGTTTCTGGGCCGCCCCGAGGCGCCCCACTTTCGAGATTGGCCTTGTACTCTTGCGGGCATCGGGAAAGTATCCTGACCCCGGCGCAGAGAGCTTCTTTCCCTTTCGCCATCCCATCCTGCCCCTTTTTCTTTCCTAGTCCCTCCTAGGCTCTCCTTGTCTTCATGCTATCCAATTGGGGTGGTGATGTTAGATCGCACCAGGCACTCACACTGGCTTCTGCTCGCCACTGCATTGACCACCATGACCTCCACTGAAACTGTCGGGACCAGTTGCAGGAACCCGTAGGTACTAAAGGTGGGGCGCCTTTTCGAAGGGCTCAAGGGCGGGCTAGGCCACACGAGCATGCCACGCCTGGCCTTCCCATGACGAGACGATGCCAGGCACAGGTACTCGGTACTTGAGGCACGCACCTTGGGGCACCGGTTCTTTGTTGTACTCCAGACCAGACCACCCTTAACCAGACGTGTCCTGGCCTGCAAGCTCCGGCAGTCCATTCATGCTCGCCCCGGCCCACGCGTGCCTGACTGAGGCAGGATCGTGTCGTTGGTTCCGCGCCATCGGTGAAGCAACGTGGGCGGACGCAGAGAGTCGCTCTGCCAGCTCGCCCACAAATCCAAAGGAGCGCACTGCATGCACGGAGTATTACTCTGTCTGGCATTCAGGATGACATCGGACAAGAGATGTGATTAGGTGCATGGGCGCTGGACATACAGACGTATGTACAGTAGCTGACTGTACTCTGTCCTCCAAACTGGGCATTTTGAGCCAAGCAGCCTTGCGTGGAAGTAATGCTGTTGAGGCACACGGAAGGAGTTTGTGTCGTCATAGCATTTTTGTGTCATTGCGCCGTGCTGACTACAGCAGGACCAAGGACAAGGTCAACATGACTCCAAGGGAGACAAACCAGCCCAAATTTACAACGCAACAGTCGTCAGTCCGAGGGCATGACCCTCCATGCTGCCGAGGATATTAGAGGATCAATTTCGCCATTCATCACTCGTGTCGCCGCTTGTTCCATCTCATTTATGCTAGCGATGGAGACCCTGGGGGTCTTCAGTCTTGCAGAATCCACCGCAGAAATCACCTGTTTTCATGTCTTGCTCATTCGGCAACCTAATTATACACTGCTGGTAAGCCAGATTTGGCTACACAGCCGGCTCATTTACCAAGCGTGCCTAAAAGTCACCAGTAGTCAATGAAATTGGATTTTTGTGGTGCTCTGAGTAAATTTTCCGTCACTCGACACAACACACGATGTGCGCTTGGCGCGTCCATTGAATTTCACGTACGGGTCACCATGCAACTCTGATGACGAGATGAAGGACCGAGTTCTTTCATTGCCGGGCTGTGAATTTAATGGCCGCGGCGACCGCGGCGGCCAGTGAGCGTGATTTGACGTGACGAGCGAAAATATGAGCAACGAGAAACGCGGAGGCGGGCCGTGACAGGCTGCTGCAAATTGGAACGAGTCGAGCCTTGTTGCCTCGTCCTGTTTCTCATGTTGGCCAGTCGTGGGTTCACCATCTGCGACAAGCGTGTCTTTTTTCTTCTTCGTCTTGGCCTCCTGCGCTTGCTCGCGCTCTTGTGACAGGCGGGCTAATAGGAGCCAGGCCAGGTCAGGTACCTACCTACCTACCAAGCAAACCCTTGCCCGGTGCTTGACCGTCTTGTACCTACCTCCACCTGCCTCCTCCACCCGATGTAGGACGCTTTAGCCCCCTTGGTGTCTGTAACATGTCAAGTCTGGCTGAGAAGTTGCTGGGCATGTACCTCTTCCAGCATGGCGCACTCCCAAGTTCGCCTGTGCCTGTGCCTCTGTGCATGCGCGCAGGTACTTGCCCAGGTACATCGTGTGCTCCGTGCGCCTGGGTGTCGCCCCAGACCCCTGCGCGCCGCCGTCAAACGTCGCCCCTTCTTTTCTTCTGCTGCATCGTGTCTTGTGCCTTGGACCTTGCCATGGGAATGGGCATGTCCATTCCCCAGGCTGATGGGTCCTGATGCCGTCGGGGACCGCTCGCCCTCCAGTTTGTAGCATCGATGGAGACCTTGTAGCGCGCCCCCGGATGCCATCGTTCAGGTCCCGTTCCTCCCTCGTCCCTTTTTCCCTCCACCGCCCAACTGGCCCCAGCTCGCCCCCACCCCCAAGACCAGCGACCAGAGACTGCACCAGAGGCTCTCACACACTCACCGTGCACGCAGTCGGTCGAGTCCAGTACCTGGCTGCTTGCCCACCCCCAGTGCCGTCTCTTCTCCCGCCTGTTGCTGCTGAGCTTGCTCCTGCACTCGCACACCAGACCTCTTCCTCACCCTCCTGACTCTCAATCCATCTGCTGAGCTGCTCACTCTCTTGTCCTCGTCGGCATCTTCGACTATCCTGCTTCCCTCTTGCCCATCCCCTTTCCCTATCTGCAAACTTATTTCTTCAGCTCTGCGATTGAACACGTCCAGGGTCTGTGCTTCAACCCCTCCGCAACAAATAAAGAAAATAAAATAATAGGCCCTGCAAGCATTCTTTTTCTTTGCCCATCACCGAAAGGCACTAGTGCGTCCCTGGGATCCCTCCCGCGATCAGCGCCTCAAGCTATCTTGAGTCTCCCCCTGGTCGCTGGAAAGAGCTCTCCTTTTCACGCCAGACAATATCAACATTATCCACTCTTCATCCGTGCTTCTTTGCTCATTTTGCATCCTGCATCACTCCCCGACTCCTGCAGCAAACCAGACCCGACACCACGCATCGCCTTAGACCGTCCTGAGGTACCTAACTGGCCTACCTAACCTGATCACCGGTTGATTCCAGTACCCGTCGAACACGTTGTTCTGCATAAGGACTCGACATCACGCGCATCTCGTACCCTGAATGCTCCCGTCAAATCATTGAGAGCTCCGCCAGAGAGCTTTGTTTACCGTCTGTACTTGCCCGAACTAGCGGTGCCTCTGCGACTGGTTGATGCCCTTGTGCCCAAATCGGCCAATCCTGCATCCAAGGGTTGTCCGGGCAGGGTCGCCATATCAGCCAGCATCCTGAAAGGCTCGCTCCCCAAAGGCTCGGAGGTTCAGGCTCACATCTTCCCACAAACACAATGACGGTAGCCGCCGATTTAACGAATCGTGCTTCGTCACAGGGCCAGATGGCTCTCGAGGACCGCTTCGAAGTGCTCAAGGAAATTGGTGATGGAAGCTTCGGAAGCGTCGTTTTGGCCCGTGTCAGGACCGCTGGCGCCAACATCGCTCGCCGTGGCTCTGTGGTATGTTCATGGCATCGCCTTCGCCGTGTTTGCCGTCATCCTCTCTTTCTGTGCGCTTGCTAATTGCTGCTGGGTGATATTTCTAGGTTGCTATCAAGTCTATGAAAAAGACGTTCGAGTCATTGACGCCTTGCCTTGAGTTGCGTGAGGTGGTGTTCTTGAGAACAATACCCAATCATCCTCACCTTGTACCAGCTCTCGACATCTTTCTTGACCCTTACAGCAAGAAGCTGCACATTTGCATGGAATTCATGGAGGGCAACTTGTATCAATTGATGAAGGCTAGGGATCACAAGTGTTTGGATAACTCGAGTGTGAAGAGCATCTTGTTCCAGATCATGCGTGGCCTGGAACACATCCACTCACACAACTTCTTTCATCGCGACATCAAACCGGAGAACATTCTCGTCTCTACATCATCCCATCAAGAGTCCTCCAACTCCTTCCGACGATACTCTGCCCTTGTCACACCGCCATCAACGCCCCCCAACTACACCGTCAAGCTTGCCGATTTCGGTTTGGCCCGTGAGACGCACTCTAAGCTTCCATACACGACATATGTTTCGACGAGATGGTATCGCGCCCCCGAGGTTCTCCTGCGTGCCGGGGAGTACTCTGCTCCCGTTGACATTTGGGCTGTTGGCGCCATGGCTGTCGAGGTAGCTACTCTGAAGCCGCTATTCCCTGGAGGAAACGAAGTGGACCAGGTATGGCGAGTTTGCGAAGTCATGGGCAGCCCCGGCAATTGGTATAACAAGGCCGGCGTTCGTGTCGGCGGAGGAGACTGGCGAGAGGGAACTCGTCTCGCTAGTAAACTGGGCTTCTCCTTCCCCAAGATGGCACCGCATGCCATCGACACCTTCCTTCAAGCACCACAGTGGCCGGCATCTCTGAGCAACTTTGTCACTTGGTGTCTGATGTGGGACCCCAAGAACCGTCCCACATCATCCCAAGCCCTGATGCACGAGTACTTCAACGACGCTGTCGATCCCACACGTCCAAAGTCATCCGCGTCCAAAATTCTGGGAAGAAAGCAGTCTGATCTCGGACGTGGAATCAAGGAATCCGCCACCACCCACCAGATCACCTCGAAGCCGTCGTGGTTCAGAAAATCTCTCATCGGGCGCAATGACGCGCCAGAACAGGCCGTCGCAGCCCATGTTGTCGCCAAAGACAGCAGTTTGCCGCGGCCGTTACCGGCTCCCGCTGCTCCCGCGGCGGCTGAGACTCAAGCTGCTAAGGCACGAGCACCTGCTGCTAAGCGCAGCACATGGACTAATGGGCTTTCCAACGCTGCTCCGATGCCCATCCTCCCCACCATTCGACCTATTTCGCCATTGTCCGACGCTGTCACTGCCAGAGCTAAGAACGGTCAAGGCGAGGTGAAGCAAGAAAAGACGAAGAAGCTCGGCCGACAGCTCTCTGTCGCCTCCAGCACCAACAACTACACCGAGATGCACCGTCAGCAGGCTGAACGCGCTCTCAATGGCGAGACTGGTCTGGCATCACCTCCAGGTGGACAGAAGGAAAGCTTCTTCTCGCATCTGCGTAAAAGGGCGAGACGATTCTCAGGTCGCCACCAGACTCCTGTTTCGCCTTCTTATGAAGATATGGAAGCCCAGATCGGATGTGGGCCATGGGCTAGCAACAGATCATCCATGGTTGTGGATCAGCAAGGTGGCCCGGTCCCCAAGGCCGAGGTTTATGAGTCCTTGGACAAGGCCCTTCGTGACGTCCAGGGCAACACAGATGCTCGCTCAGCGGCTGTGCCCGCTAGCTATCAGGCTACCTCTAACAGCAAACTGAAGAGACATCATTCTCTCCCTCAACAGCAAGCTAGGTCCGTCGACAACTTGATTGGGGCTGCACGTGGTGGCCCCATCTCGAGCCGCACCAGACGAGCTCAGGCAGCGCAGGGTGCGCAGCAATATGAGGTCCCCGATGAGGAAGAGGAGCTCCTCGACGAAGCGTTGACATCAGCCCGGAGAGCCATGCGACGCATGGACGGATCATCACCATCTAAGCCTCTGCGGCAATCTGCCAGCAACATCGGCTTCACGAACTCGCACCCGTATCCCAGCCCGTCTCCGTCCGCTAGTGGCAGCCAGATTCTATACGGCGACAGCCACGAGGCATTGACCCCGAAGCCGTTGGATTTGAACAAGAAATCTGACAGCCAATACAAGTGGCCCACTCCACCGTATGAGGGCAGTGAGTGGGGAGCATCGGCATCTGCTAGTATTTGGGCGGCAGGCAATCGATTCTGATTGAGCAAAATGACCCAAAGCAACTTTACTCTTTGGTCCATGACAGCTAACCTCTCGGATAATTAAACAACAACGAACACGTTGGTGGTTTTACCTCGCATTTTCACGGCGTTGGGCTGGTATTTGGCGAAGCATTTCAAAACCGACCTTGATTTTGTATCACATTTACTTTTATTTATTTCGTCGATTTCTTAGCATTATCACAACGCTACGCGACTTTGAAAGCATCATTCCTCGAGATGCGCTCAGATCCTGGACAACCTGAGGCGCCGTCGTCG
The DNA here is from genome assembly GCA_000222875.2 of Periglandula ipomoeae IasaF13. Classification (NCBI taxonomy): domain Eukaryota; kingdom Fungi; phylum Ascomycota; class Sordariomycetes; order Hypocreales; family Clavicipitaceae; genus Periglandula; species Periglandula ipomoeae. The sequence continues at coordinate 7,159 of AFRD01000578.1, forward strand.
ATCGCTGGCTGCCTGGCCCGGGCGGGTGCAGATACCACGATGCGCGTGTTCTTTCTCATTGGATTTTCTTTTCTTTGTCCTTCATTTTCTTTCTCAGCGGCCCAAGCACCAATACCCCCTATAGACTGGAGAGGGAAGTTCGACACGGACCCCTCGCAATCAGCGTGCAGCAAATTCATCGAAAACGAGCAACCAATCTCACTTTGCCATACCAATTTTTTTTTGTTGTGTTATCTTGCTACAATTACCTATATTTCTAGATCTATTGCTAGCGTCTGGACGGAGTCCTGGGTTGGGTGTTTTTTGATAGAAAAAGCAGAGCAAGTTTGTGAAGCAGCAACCAGCACACAAGGCTGAGCCTCGTGATATGGGCCTGCGAATGCTCGACATGATATCCAAGTGCAGGTGTGGCACTGTTGGCTCTTGAGGTCGATCTATTTGCGACATGTACACGCGGAGGTGAATTTATAGACTACTTATGCCACTCAACAGCGTTATATGGCGGCTGAGGTGAAGAAGAATAATATTTTTAATTGACCACTTTCAAACATTGGGGCGTCTCGGTGAACATCCTAGGTGTATTGACGCGAATGACGTCTGCTTTGTAGTGTTCGAAGAGATTTGACGACATGGCGTCATGTTCGAATGCACAATCGGGGTTCATGAGTGCTTGGCCGCCTCAGTGTACGCCGTACATCCCTAGGCGAAAATAGATACGTATACACAAGTTATATTTTACCATATTTCAATATATCCTGTATGCTTTGTATATTTACAATTCTGTGTTCAGCCGATCCTGTGCCAGGATGTTTTAGGTAGGTCTGGCCTAATATATTTTATTTTTGACCTCTGACTGTAGATGCCTGAAAAGCTTCGTTTCAGTGCAGTCAATTGCCTAGTGTTGCCGGGCGCAGCTGTCATACGTCGATCACTTGCCTGTCTCGGATGCGATTCAATGCTGCCTGGCTGCGTGCCACAGCCTCAACTGGCGAGATCTCGCTGATGCTGGGAGGGGATCGAGGCACGATGCTGCCGAGACATTTCAAATAGTAGCTGCCTGTTCCTAGTCTGATGCTAGGGCAAGTGCCGGTTCGACGTCATGCCTGTTATTGCGGGTGTTTGCTTGAATAGAATTGAGTGTATCACAGGCTGGACAATCAAGATTGAGCGTACAAGAACGGAAACATCTGAGAGAATGAAAAGATGACTTGTTTGGAACGGCCAGTCATATCAATTGCAGCTTTTGTAAGTGGACTGATGGTGGATTTGACCGTCAATGCGAGGAAGGCCGATGGTCAGATGCGACGATGGCGCCGCCTGGCAGGCAGCAGAATAATATTAACGCTCAGCTGTGGCTAGTGGTGGAGCTGCTTATTGTCTTTTCTTTTTGGTTCTTCCTTTTCTTCTTAAAAGCCCATCAATCTTGACTCCGATTTCCAGGCGATAGTTCAGGCGTTGAAACTTGATAATGTTCATCTGAAGCCAGTTGCATTTGGCAGGCCATCTATTCATTGTCACGTCACACAAAGTGTGACCAGTTTGAAAGGGCCAATCCAACAAAGTTAACACCGTTCATCGATAGCTGGACGGACGAGCAGCAGTCCTTCGAATCAGAGACAGTGACGTGCACTGAAGCATGATTGATTCCAGTGTCCGAAGCGTTGCAAACTCCCGAAACTCGAGATAATTGCATCGTGGCGCGATCCTCCAAAGTCGTTGACTTGCTTCTCAGAAAGGAAAGTGGCGGCTGAGAAAGCGGGCAGGCAGCTCTTGGAGTCACCCACGCCGAAGCGAACGTCGAATTGAATCCACTTTTGACTCCCCCACCATCCATCCAACGCTGGATGCTGAGGTGTCATTCACTCATTTACGACGCGACCGCTGAGTGAGGCGCAAACATACCGTATCTGGTATTTAGCAAAAGTGCCGAGAGCATCTTGGGGACAGGGGCCGTCTTTCTTTCGTTGCGAGAGCTCGGCGCGTGCCTTGCGATTGCAACCTCCGAACCACGCCAGACTATGATACGTTGCGACTGAGCCAACATCCTCACCGAGCAGGCTGATCCCCATCTCATACCTATCGCCACGGCTTTGACCCTCACTCATCAGAGGCCAGACCATCATGAGCCTCAATCTTCCTATTCGAAACCCTCCCGCCAGCGCCACGAGTGGCCGCAACAGGGATAGTCGAAACTACTTTACCAGTTACACGCCGCCGAGCTCAACGGAGGCTATCAATGGACCTGTCAGGGAACAGAGGGATCCCGTGCCCGTCAGTGATCGATTAATCGTAGGTGTCGACTTCGGAACCACCTTCTCCGGCGTGGCTGCCGTTTACACGTCGACGCCTGATGACATCGAGATTATCAAGACCTGGCCCGGAGGCAATGGCATCACCTCGGACAAGGTCCCTACGGAAATCGCCTATGACTTCCCCGCCAATGCTCCGTCGGGCGGCGCAGAACCAACAGCCAAATGGGGATTTCAGTTCCGTCCCGAGGAATCACGGTTGCGCTGCATCAAGCTCTTCCTTGACAGATCACAGAAGCTGCCGTTCTACGTGAGTCCCCTGGACACGGCGGCGCAGCTGAAGCGCTTCAACAAGAATGTCGTGGATGCTGTGAGCGACTACTTGACGCAGATCTACAAGCATACCATGGACACACTGACTCGTCGATACGGCGAGTCCTTTATAGCCACGACCAAGGTCGAGTTTGTGCTGACGTGTCCGGCTGTCTGGAGCGACGCAGCTAAGAACACTACGCTACTGGCAGCTTCGCGCGCCGGCATGGGCAGTCGTTCTGAAATTCAGATGATCAGTGAGCCCGAGGCCGCGGCTGTGTATACGTTGAAGGCGATCCAGCCGAATCATCTGAACATTGGGGATAATTTCATTGTTTGTGATGCAGGCGGTGGTGCCGTTGAGTGAGTAATTCTTGGACGTCCACCCTCAACACGTTTAGGAATGAGGCAAACTGACATCTGAAAGCTTGATTGCATACAAGATCATCTCGCTGAAGCCGCTAAGGGTAGAGGAATCTGCGGTTGGAACAGGCGGTCTGTGTGGCAGTGCTTTTCTTAATTATAGATTCGAAGAACATGTGCGAAATCGTCTCGGACAAGCTCGCTTTGATGAGATGAAGACGAAGAAGGGCAAGACATGGCAGATGGGACTCAAGTACTTTGAGGAGTTTGTGAAACGCAACTTTAATGAGGATGAATATCAGGAGGTTAATGTCCCGTGAGTAACCTTGGTATCCCGAATTCTTCAGGCAGGGCTTTGACTACTGAATTGGACGGTTTCGCTCTTTGGAAGAGAAGGGTATACTAATATGCGGCTGCAGATTCCCTGGCTTGCCAGACGATGAAGAAGCCGGCCTGGACTCAGGCTTCCTCCTCATGACAGCCGAACAGATCAAAGACATATTCGAGCCCGTGGTCAAAGAAGTCTGCGATTTGGTCCAGGGCCAAGTTGAAGGGCTGCGAGCAAAGGGGGGCATCGTCTCCGGCATCGTCCTCGTCGGTGGTTTCGGCCAAAGCGACTACTTATACCGCCGTCTCAAAACACACTTCACGAGCGCAGCGCCGCCACCGTATAGCGAACGGCCGACGCATGCTAATGCGAGTGCCACGCAGGAGAACGGGTCCATCGAGGTGATGCAGCCTGTGTACGCGTGGACGGCGGTTGTGCGAGGAGCTGTGCTGCGTGGGTTGGAGGGAAATATGGTCATCTCGAGGAAGTCGAGGATGCATTATGGGACAAGCTATGCGACTGTTTATGATGAGGAGAAGCATTCTGTCAATGAGCGGTATTGGTCACCTCTGTGGGAGAGGTGGATGGTCTCTGACCGGATGCAGTGGCATATCGCCAAGGTGAGTCAACATTTCTCTAGACTTTATCTTCTGGATCACTGTCTTGTTCCATGATGTGCTATTCAAAACAATGCTCTTCTATACATCAAGTTCTAACACACAGCAGGGCGAGGGCCTCTCCCCGTTATCTCCCATCGCATTCCACTACACCCGCAACTTCCGGCCCGGCCAATCCCTCATCGTGACGGACGACCTGATAGCATGTGACGCGGACGAGCCTCCCACCGCATACACACGGGATCTCATTCACGTATGTACCCTGACCACAGACTTGAATGCCGTCCCGCGGAGCTTGTTCACCCGCCTGACGACCACGCGGAGCGTCGAATTCGACAATCTTGACTTTACGCTGGAGATGATCGTCGACAGCGCGGGATTGGGGTTCGAGTTGAAGGTGGATGGAGTGCGATATGGGCGGGTTGAAGCTGAGTTTCATTAGATGTGGAACTTTGGCGGGTGCATTAAATAGCATGCTGCATTTATGGGGGCACAATGTCAACATGGTATGCGACTAATGTATGTTCATTATGTATGAGGCATTGAAGATGACGACTGTTATGTTATTGGTGAATGGCAGCATCCATGAACCAGCTTAAAATGCATGGATGATGATGAACATATGTAGCAATCCTCATTACCAGAATATACGAAATTCTAAAAGCCCACGAGGAAGATTACTCAGGTTTCACTCGTAATGCTGCGGCTCTGATACTTGCCGTTGCTCGCTGGAGCAGCAGCTATCTTCGCCAAGACTGTGTTCGACGTGTATAGTGAGTGCCGTGGTGTTGATGATGATGATTGTGTCTCGGTGATGCTGTACCGGGATTTGCTTAACAGTTTCGACCTGACTGATAATTATCAATGGTCTCAATAGGTATTAATGGCCCTGACTTTCCCTCCATCCAGAAAGACCACAACGACAAAGTCGAATATCTTGCGGCTCCTTCTTCTATGCAACCTCTCTTTCATGCTCTGAGCCCTTCAGATTGCGAAAGCGCCTTTCCCCTCAGCTCCTCAATGACCACCCACCGCTCATCCTTCCGCACATCCTGCCCCTTCCAAAACTCATACGTCTCCTCAACAAGTCTCCAGACCTCGCACTCAACGCCGCTCTCTGATCCTTGGCACATGTCTAGGAGTAGATACGTTAGAGCATCCCACTCAACATACGTCTGGAATAACCACAACCACCGCCTCCCCCTCTCGTACTGCCGCAGCGTCCGCACATGCCGCAGCACTTCCTGACAAACGCCGCGATAACTATCAGGTTTGTCTCCCGTTCTTGCTAGATTCTGCGCATCTTCAGGCTTATACACTGCCAATTTGAACTTGATCGGTATCAGGCGACCGCCCAGCGTGGCTACAAAGTCTAAAGGGTTGCTCATATCACAGTGGCAAAGATACTCGTCCTCAATGAACTCTTGAAACTCATCAATCGCCTTGCACTTCTCCATCTCTGATAAAACTGGATATCCATTATCCAGACACCATGTTTCGGGGAAGGATATTTTGCGCGACAGATGGGCCTGTTGGAAACGTACAAGGCTGAAGAGCATATCTGTTTTGCCATTTTGCGAAGGCGGTAGATCCTCCATGCAAGGGGGACAGACTGGCGTCGTTGACATTGAGGGGCAGGTTGGTGTCGAAGGAAATCTGGTTGATGATGGGGTTGGCGTGCGAATCTTCTGCTATGCGCAGGTCGAGTGTTAGCACTTGCCACCAGAGGCGGCGGCGCATTTCGCGGTCAAAGACGCTAGTATTGGGGGGTTTATCGACGTGGAGGTTCACTTTCAAAGCATTGCCGATGGCGAAGCCGATGAGGGAACGGACGTTGGGGCCTTTTTGGTCTCTTCGGCCGCAGATCTAGGGATGTGACTTTGGTTAGACGTATCCAACCTTGGGTTCGTGGTATGAACGAGTAGAGGGCGAGTGACGCTTATACGTACAAGGTACAACACAAATGCTTGCAAGACCGTCAGGTCTCTTGAGTCGAGAAAATTCGCTGCCAGGAGGGCATTTTCCACTCCTGTACGGTATCTAAACACAGTCAGCCATTCTGTGAAATATGCCGTACAGTTGGCAAGATGAGGAAGCAGGTTTGTGCATACCGATCCACTAAATCAGCCTTTGGCTCATGCAGTTCTTGCTGGCACTCGTCTGGGGATATATTGACTGTGGCGGAGTAATAGATTGCCCAAAGGAGACAATTGAATCCAGGATCGAGGTTGGTATGGTTTCCCATGGCTAGCGTGACTTGCTTCTGCACACTGGGAACATGGAACATCTTGATGAGGGGATCTATTACCTCGAGGTATGTGTTCCAGATAAAGAAGATTTGTGCAGGTGCGAGATACACGACATGGTCGCGAGGCGGATTGAGAGGATGTGGAAGAAGGGCGGATGAGTGTCGTGGTGGTTGCGTGATGGTGTTTAACCGGGGAGTTGTCTGTGGAAGTCAGATATGGACATATCAGCACATATTGATACATTTATTGTGTAAATACAAAGCTTTTAGGTTGAAAGCCGAAGAGACCGTCCAAAGTAGGACAGAAACAGAACAAGTTCGTGACATGAAGGGTAAAAGAGCAGAAGGCAGCAGAGCGGGGGACCTCTAAACAGCAACCTGAGGAGCCCAATACACGTGCAGAAAATTGATACATCAAATGAATTCTGAGTTCGGCCGATACGCAAACCAACGGCTCGCTGAACACCGTAAGTGCTGACATCAATGTAACCAATGGTCCAGCGCCAAAAGTATCAACGGGAGAAGCGCTCGCCCGCGACTGATTCCAAAGGAAATTAAATCTTTTCTTTTTTCCCTTTTTTGAAAAAGAAAGGGGTGGGAGGAAAAGGATAGCGTATATGTCACTAGACTTAACAGAGACAAAAAGAAAGAGATAAGTCAACATACGCTCAATGTCCTGGATTGTGCCCTCCCACTCCCATTTCCGCTCTCTTCGGGATACGTACAGCGTATTCGCACCCTCACGCAATAACCACACGGTGAGCATCTATCACATTTGATCTTGCGCCGACGACACTCGAGGCATGCCCGCCCAGGGGCTACAGAGCGAGGCATGTTTTGTCGTTGGAACCGACAGCAAGCGGAGGGCGGAGCGAGCTCTTGCGGACGATGACTATACCGGATGATAATGGACATTTTGATTGGTAGGAGCGGAGCGGACTGGAGCTCCGCTCCGTATTTCTAAACCGCCGTCTTTTGTGTAAGCAGTTGTGGACAAAGAGGCGTCAGCATTAAAAGTAAATGGTAAGACTAATGACATTTCTTGAAATACAATATGATTCCCGAAAGTATATATATGTGCCGTTCAGCTCAATATTCCCGGCGTCTGAGCTTCCCTAGACTTTCAGTTATTTACTGCCTCACACTATACTCGGGGCTCACTAACTCTCACAACCAGAATACAACTTGCAAGGAGGAACATTGACAAGAAACAGTTTCCTAAAATGCCGGCATTTAAGAACATTGCTCTTATTGGCGTAAGTCGCACTTATCATTGCCAACGAATAACCGATACTCACACCTTTATACAGGTCAGCGGCAGCATTGGCAGCATCATCCTCAATGGCCTCGTCTCGTCCTCCAAATTCACCATTACAGTACTGACCCGTTCCGACAGCAGGGCGAGCTTCCCAGAAGGCATTACTGTTCGTAAGACAGACTTCTCGGATCCCAGCGATCTGGAAGCCGCGCTCAAGGGCTAAGACGCTGTCATTTCAACAGTGGGTGCAGCAGGGCTAGCGGAGCAGAAGAAGATTATTGACGCTGCTGTCCGCGCGGGCGTCAAGAGGTTTATCCCCTCCGAGTTCTCATCAAACAGCCTCAACGAGGCCGTGTTGGAGCTTCTCCCCTTGTTTGGAGAGAAGAGACAAACCATATGGTATCTCGAGTCGATACAGGGTGAGGGGTTGACCTGGACGGCTATTGCTACATCCGGATTATTCGATTGGGTAGGTTCACGCATGTACATTTTCACAAGACACACATACCAGTTATGAAGAATATTGGACCTGACAATCATGTTTCGTAAACCAAATAGGGCCTAGCAAACGCCTTTCTGGGTTTCGACATCGGCAGGCGCACTGCTACTATCTGGGACGGCGGGGACCAGAGCTTCACGCTCACAAATGAGAAGACGCTCGTCGAGGCGGTGATTGCCGTGCTGAAAAACAATCCAAAGGACGCTGAAAATAAGTACATCTACGTTTCCACGCTGGAAACCACGCAGAATGACATCTTGCGAGAACTCGAGGCCGCCACGGGTGAGAAGTGGGATGTGCAGGGGACGACGACGGAAGAGCAGGTGGCTCAAGGACGGGAGATGCTGGGCAGAGGTGATTTCGAAGGCGCTCTGAAATTGGTGCGCGCTACCTGCTTTGGAAATATTCCCGGGTTGAATGCAAATTATGTGAGGGACGGGGAAGTCGCGAATGAGCTGTTGGGCTTGAAGGGGGAGACTGTGGCCGAGACGGTGAAGAGGATTGTCAATTTGTAACATGCTCGCTTGGGATCTTGACTGGCGTTGCTCTGGTTGCAAATAGATTAGAACACTGTCATTGAAATCGTTTCTTGATAACCGCAAAACTGAAAAGTCGGCAAAACCCGTATCGATGAGAAAGATGTCAAGCGCATTGAGCTGTTTCTTAACTTCCACACGACGAGCGAAGCTCACTGAAAAAGTAAAGGCAAGAGAGCCCAATGAGCTCTCACTGAGCCTTGCTGCACCAAAACGGCAGGGCTGCAATGACCACATCACCCCAGTCAAGATCACCCATGATAACCCATGTCGCATAGATTGCAGCTCGCCATCAGCATGTGAAATGATAAAAGCCCAAGTAACCACCAGGAGGGAAAGAAAAGAGAAATCTCCCCGCGTCCAACGAGTTTTACCGCCTCCCCACGGCAAGCCTAGGAAATGGAGCAGGGTCAGACCGGCCAGGATGTGGACTTGTTGTGGATGCCGCCATCCTGCCACGCCACCACATGAATGGATGAGCAGCGATTCGAGATTTTCCGTCTTGGTACCGGCACTTATTGTTCTCTGCGTAGTCCGTCAGAGTCGTGTACACTACTGTACTTGGGAACCCGACGATCCAAGTGCACGAACGGACCTTGTTGCAACAAGACAAAAAAAAATCTCGCGAAAAACCGCATTGGTTGTGTTTATTTTTACGTCTTGTTATTTTTGGGCTTTGTATCCCTCTTTTCCCTTTTGCACCAACCGACCAGATGGAGACGGCGACCTCGTGAAATCTCTCTCTCGCATTCATCATTTCTCAATCCTCTTGTTTCCTTTTTTTTTCCCCATCGGGCTGCCACCCGCACCCACCCCTGTCGCTGCAAGTGCAGGTTTGGAAAAAGGCAAGCAAGCAAACAAGCAAGCTGCCCACAAAAAGCAAATACAGTAGAACAAGCTCGATCAAGGCACGATGACATCTGCAACAACGGATGAAGCCATTTCCAAAAGCATAGCAATCCTTGTCGAATGGGCCGTTTCTCACGGAGCCACGCTTCATCCGTCGGTTGAGGTGTACCAAGATGCGCAGACGGGTCTCTCATTTCGCATCAAACCATCTGCATCGGGTTTCGTGCAACCGTACGAGCCCATCGTGCAGTTGCCCACATCATTGACCCTATCGTATTTCAACGCTGTGTCCGTGTCCGACACCAAGGAGCAGCAGCAGCACGACGCCGATGATGCCCTGTTTCACAGTGAGTTTCTGGCCAAGGCGCCGCCTCGCGTCGTAGGACGCCTTTTCCTCATCAGGGAGTACCTGAAGGGCGAGGCCTCGTTTTGGTGGCCCTATATCCAGGCTCTCCCCCAACCGGGAAACAAGAATCGACATACATGGGCGCTGGCGCCGTTCTGGGACCCGGATGAGGCGGAGCTTCTGGAGGGAACAAATGTCGAAGTAGGGCTGGAAAAGATTCGCAGCGACGTCAAGCGCGATCTGCATGAGGCCAGAGAGCTGCTCTGTGCGTGGCAGGGGCAGGACAGCCCGCTGAATAAAGCGCTCACCACGGAGCTGTACCAGTGGGCATACTGTATCTTTTCAAGCCGCAGCTTCAGACCGAGCCTGGTGCTCTCGGAGAAGCAGCAGGGCATGCTTCCTCCAGGTGTGGCGATGGACGACTTCTCCGTTCTACTCCCGCTATTTGATATTGGCAATCATGACATGACGACCGAGATCAGGTGGGACCTGGAAAACGACAAGCAGGAGTGCT
>AFRD01000577.1:0-17342 GCA_000222875.2 Periglandula ipomoeae IasaF13
ACCCGTCTGGGAAGTGCCCTGGTTCGTGGGGTTCCACATGGGCTTCTGATTGGTGCAGAGGGGCCTTGGCTGGCAGCACTTGCAGCACCGCACAAGCTGCTCCGAGGCACAGCTGGAGGCACAGCTGGCAGCTGGGAGGGTCTGGCTTGGAGTTGGTGGTCGGCCAGCCTGTAAGTCCAGTGCCTGCCCGCTGTGCGATCAACTGCTTCCGCTGCACAGGGGACCACCGCTCACCAACAACCCTTCCCACCAGATCCTGCCATGCCATGCCATGCCACGCTCCCACCCAATGGCCGGGCGCACCTTCAGATGTTTGCCCGGCGGGCCTCCACCGACTCCAATCGCCACGACATTCATGGTCCTTGCTTGCTTGTGACGCTGCCTCCACATCCAGCCAGCCCATCCCGCCTTCGGGTCCGCATCGTCGTCCAGAAGTGCGCTGGCATCGACGTCCTTTGACCTCTCAAACACCTTGCTGCTCTCCTTGCTTTGCTTTCACCAGCCAGCGTTGCTCTCGCCGTCGTTCATCGCCTTCCTTGTCCTGCGTTCTTGTCGTCTCCGCCATGCTGCTGGAGCTTCCCCAGATCTAGACCGTCATAAAGTCCCTGATCTGGTCGCAAGATGAATGTAAGATCCCGGTCTCCGGCATTGCTCTGTCAAGCAACATGAACAGCTGACTTGAATCTCTTCTGCAAATACAGCCGAAAGCCGCAAACTACATCGAGCAGCTCAACGGCGCTCGCTGCGAGGGGAACTGGGATGCAGTACCGGAGCTGGTGCGCAAGGTCCGCAAGCATGCTCCCGAGAGGACCTGTACGTTACGGCCCCTTCGACCGCCACTGCCCACGACAACATTGCATGTTTCGAGCTGCTGCACCACGAGAATTGGTTTCACCACGAGAAAAAGGCTGAATGTTGTGTCCTAGGTTTAACACTGGCGGCCGAAACCGAATGCGCCATCTCTCAAGTCACTGCTGCTGGTGCTCGACCATCCGCCGCCCAGACAGCAGAGGATCTCGACGTTTCGAACCGATTTCCGAACTTGTTAGCTGCAATTGCACAGGAGGACCACCATGAGGACAGATTCCAAGCCAAGGTTTGCATGGGGTGGCTTCATTGGGTAGTTGGGGAATACGGCCAAGCACTCACAACTCTCCCCGATAGCCTCGAGTCCGAAGGCATCTCGCCAGAACGTACAGACACCATTTCCGAGTGGACTAATCTCTGTGCCTTGAAAGCTGGTTACCTTAAAGCTAACTGCTTTATGCGGACCGACCAACGGACAGAAGCGCTAGTAGCCCTGAGGTCCGCCACTCCATCCCTGGAAGGAGTATGGTGTGGCCATGGGGTGCGCAAGCAGCTGCGATATTGGTCCGAACTCTTCCTGACCGAGTTCTGCATGCTGTCAAGCCAAGCCGTGGATAATGACGAATTGAACCTGGACGACCCTGACTCAATTGCGGGCTTTCGAGCTTGGGCAAGGTACTGGGATATCATGGGAGCACCCGTCACTGGCGGGTTTGGTTTCAAAGGCTCCGTTCCACGAAGAAGAATATGGGCCAAGTACTACGAGACCCTCTCTCGCATTCTAGAAAACGACTTGCCCTATGTTCCTGGCCATGTCCACTCAATCCCAGCCGACTTACCCGCGCGCGCTCAACTTCGACTGGAAATCAAGCAGACTGAAGCCGCCTATCGAGCGCTCATTCTCAGCGAGACCACATTTCCCAGGGCTGATGAAGATCGTTTGGAGGTTGAGGATTTTGTGAAGCGAGTAGTGGCAAACTGGACTATTTTGTGTGGCAGAGGCTGGAGGGAACAGGATTTGGGAGCTGGCGGCCGGGCCGCTCTCAGTCGAAACGTCCTCGAGACCCTGTACAGCGCCGCGACTCGAATATACCACTCCACCTGCATATTACGGTCCCTTTTCAGCGTCCATCTTGCTGTGGCGGAGTTTGACTTGGCTTTCAAGGCCTTTGACTCATATTTGGAGATAGTTAAGAAGGGCAAGGCACGAGTGGAAAAGACCGGCGAAAGGGAAGTGAGCTTGGACGAAGATGGCACTGTCCTGGAGACAATATCCCAGGCTATCATGGCCTTGTACCGCTACGGCCATCAGCTGGCTGGCGAAAAAGCCCGTCAACTCGGCGCGGAGCTGGAGGATTGGCTTTCCAAGCTGCCGCAGATTAAATCAGCCGAAAATGGGACGTCTCTCAGCGCAGAAGACGAACAAAGAAGCGAAATAAGGACGTTTGTTTCGCCCCATATTGTTGCACTCGCGTGGCAAGCTATTGGCCTCTCCCACGCCCATTGGTCTCGCATCACACATGAGGCTGCATCGAGAACGGAAATACAATCGAAAGCCATCCGATGCCTTCGCAAATCCTTGGCAGCTGAGTTTGGACGTTCCAAAGATATCAGAAGTTTCTTCAGCCTCGCTCTGCTGTTGGCAGAGAGAAGAGAACTGACCGCAGCTATCGAACTTGTCCGATCCGCGCTGTTGTGCAACAAGGGCCAAGAAGAAAGTTACAGTCTTTATCACGGACCATATTGGCAAGAGCGAACAATAATCCCGGTCTGGCATTTGTTAGCCCTGCTTCTGAGTGCCAGACAAGACTATACGATGGCCTCCCGCGCCTGCGAGGGTGCGCTGGAGCAGTTCAAGGAGCCGTCGATTCTTTTTGGCAAGACTAATGCGAGCTTTCGTAGCGAACATCTCAAAGAGAGTGAGGCCAACGGAACCTCCGATGCGCCTGCCAGGGGCTTGGTGGACGACATGGACGACTCGGAAAAGGAAAGTATACTCGAGGTCAAGATGACACAGTTGGCCTTGGTGGAGCTCGTCGAAGGTCCAGATGCGGCCGTCAATGCCAGCTCCGAGCTCCTCTCATTGTTTTCTCGCATGTTTGGGACACTATCTCCTCAGCCAGCCACGAATTCGTCACCCGCGTCGTCGGTCGCGCCAAAGACCTCGGGTACGGTGCGAAGCATACGAGGAAGCATATTTGGACATAAAGGAGACCGACTTTCGCCAGCAACAAGACAAGCCAGCATCAGCACAGTCAGCGAAAAGTCCAACTTACCCTCACGACCGGCCACATCCAACGACTCTCATCCTCTTGCCCCAGCACTCCTAGTCACCGAGGAGACTGCCAACGGTACTGGGCCTGGAAGGACTTCGCGGCGAGCCAGCAGTAGTCAGGAACGACGAAGCGGATCACGACAAAGAAACAGCTTAAAGAAGCGAGAAAGGAGCGGCAGTCGTCAGCGACCGGTAACCAATGCCGAACCGACTCCCCATCAACCCACTGTGGTGGACGGAGAGACATTCTTCACGCCCATAACAGAGACAGACCAACCCGACTTTTTCAAAAGCTTGAACAAACTGGCATCCGCTCGAGCATCGTCCTTCAATCGTGCGAAGACCGTCTCTTCGCTTCATTCGGTTGTTTCAGCGACATCCAAGTCTTCAGACTTGACCGACTTGACGGTCGACATGACGCATGCGTCACCCAATGTATTGCCGCTGGTACAATTCTCGAAAGAGGAGGAGAAGGCCCAAAGGCTGTCCCTGCTCATCAAGATTTGGCTCACCATTGCTGGATTCTACCGCCGCGCTGGTCTGCTGGACGATGGCAGAGCCGCAGTTTTGGAGGCACAGAAGCTGCTCGCGGGCATCGAATCCGAAACATCAAGGGAGCTTTCCGGAACAGGCGCCACGAAGTGCGCTGGATGGGCTGAGCGAAGGAGCGTGGATGACTTGTGGGGTGATGTGTGGTCGGAGGTGAGTTCTCAGAATGTGTTCCATTTTACCGTTAAAGATGCTAATCTATGATTCAGTTGGGTCTTTTGGGCGTTGCCAAGGGGCTACCGTACGTCGCCAAGGCAGACTTCGAAACGGCCCTTACCCACTCTCCCGACCATTCGGTTGCAACCACCGAACTATCCAACATCCTGCTGGACATTTTCAGCGAGAAGCTGTTGCCTCCCCCCATCATGCCGGCCCTAGATGGCTCGGACAATGGCGACAAAGCAGGCCCGACTTCACCCAAGAAGGGTGTAAGAAGCGTGTTTGAGGGCACGTTACCGTCTTCACCTCTTGGGCTTGGAATGGCCACCAAGAATGACGACCTGCCGTTATCTAGTCACGCTGATGCGGCTGCCAGAAGCACATACGATCAGTTGCCAGCCCCTTACAAGGCTACTCACCTGCCGCTCGTGGATCGCCTCTCTGCACGCGAACGTGCCTTCACTCTCTTATTCGGACTGACACGCCTCGGTAATGGCTGGGACAACTCCGACGCCTGGTTCGCCCTGGCTCGTGCCCACGAAGAGAGCGGACAAGCCGAGAAGGCCAAGGAAGTATTGTGGTGGTGCATCGAATTGGAAGAAGCAAAGGGTGTACGAGAGTGGCGAAGTCTGGGTAATGGAGGCTACATCATCTGATTCCAAAGAGAAGGGACTACGAAACACGTTGCAATATTATTAATTTGGGAGTGTAAAAACATCAATTAAACATTAATATGTCTAACTGGGTATCCAGAAACAATTTCTATGCCCAAACTCCATGCGGCCTTGTGCCTGCAGATAAACCCAATAACTTTTTGATGAACCATGAAACGCTGATGCTGACTGATTGAAAAAGATAGGAGAAAAAGACTAGGCTTGAGCCCTAGGGAGGATCAGATCGGAAGGATTGATGGTGAGGGGAAGTTGTTGTTGTTGTTGTGGTTCTGCTTGTTCAGAACGTTCGAGGAAGTCTCGGAGTGAATGGTAGAGGTGCTGATCCTCTTCATCCAGCTCACCCAGTTCCTGCGCATCCTCTTTTTCCCCGATCATGACGGGGTCGTCTTCTTCGATAAGGTCGATGACGACCTTTTCCTGTGGCGCTTCCTTCTCCTCTTCCGGCATTTGCAGGAGATCCTCGAACGAGAACCAAGGTGCCGGGGCGGCAGCTGGCGGCAACGGCTCTTGTTCCACCACAGGTTCCCCTATAAGATCCCCGATCATCGCAAAGAGCTCTTCGTCAGAGATCTCTGGGGCGCCATCTCGCAGCCCTGGAGGCGTTGCAGTCAGGTCGACGAAGTTGTCTTCCTGTTGTTGTGGTTGCTGCTGCTGCTGCTGCTGTGATGGTGGTGGTGGTGGTTGCTGCAGTTGTTGTTGTTGTTGCAGCCACTGTTGTTGTTGGTCGAACTGCGACTGCTGAGGTGATGTCATTGGTGATGACATCGGTAGGCATGAAGGCAGCTGTTGTGGCGGCAGCTGCGGTAAGGGAAGCTGGGCGGTTGTGATCGGTCCGCCGACGGTTGGCAAAGGGTCTCGCCAGGGGAACCAACCTTTTCTGCTCATCTTCTTGAGCCCGGCGATCTTGCGCTTGTGCTTCCTCTCTTTCTCGGCCTTGGCCTTGGCCTGCTGGGCAGCCGTCAACGGCCGCTCGGTTCTGGCCCTCTTGGCCTCGGTGAGCCTCTTGACGTGTTGGCTCGGCAGAGAGAGGTTCCTGACGGGGATGTCGGCGGCGATGATCAGGGGCGCGCTCGGCCCGTATGTGCGTCCGGCAGCCGATGACTCCCGCAGGAATTGTCGGAACTCTTCGCCGGGGGTGTGGGCGATGACCTTCTTCATGGCCGCGACGAGCAAGTCGATGTTCTGCTCCGACTTTAATCGGGTGGGCTCCATGGAAGGAGAGATCTGCCCAACGTCGGAGCACATTGTGAGAAGTAGGAGATGCTCTTGAGGGGGCACGTTGCCCTTCTGGAAGGTCTCGAGGACCTCGTCCATGAGGTGGCTCTCGAACGGCCACGGGTTGTTGACGCTGTCGAGGGGGAAGTTGTTGGCCGCGAAGTACCCCGGTGCCGCGCCCATTCTTTGGGCCCAGGTCTCGACGTTTTGGCGGGTGGTGAGCCAGGCTTTTTCGTCGTCCATCCTCGGTTCCTCGGTGCGTGGAGTCATCGTATATACAGAAATATATTTGTGTATATTTGTGTATACGATTATATATCACTGTATATCACTGTATACTGCTGTATACTTGTGTGTATAAGAGTATATCAGTGTATGTTGTGTGTTGCAGTTGTTGTTATGGTAAAGGTAATGGTTGTAGTTGTTAATGTTGTTAGAGAACTGGAAACTTGTTCGAGGTGAGAGATTGATGTGATGATCACAATCCAGATTCAGAGCAGGGAACACCCTCTTTATATACCCATTCGAAAAGAGACTTTCAACGTGCCGGATTTCTGTGAAATTCTTCGTCTCAGATGGAGATGTCTGCTGAAAGCTTTATTTCTATGGGAGTCTGCAGCCTGTGACGGACAAGTTTTTCAAGCGTCCATGACTCTGAAAGGCTAACCCACTTCGAAAGTGCTCTTGACCAGGGAAGATTTTTACAACCTGTGCGCTGGATTCCTCCTTCATCCAATGATGAGTCTCAGAGACGGGGGATCTACAAGGGTACCTGCGGACGGGAAACATTTCTTGCTCGAAAAGGTTTTCAAAAGAGTGAGGCTGTGTGCATGTCTTCATTTGGACGGGGGAGTTCTGAGTCACAAGTGCTGGGTCGCGTGGTGTCTAAGCTATGATGGACGATCTTTGAGAGTTTGAAAAAGTGATTGCTGCGAAAATGCGCTTTTGTGCTGGGAAATTTTTTTTGATATGCTTTCGTTGGACTCCAGACGGGACCCCCGGACTGCACCCCAGGTATGTCACTGGGTTCTTCATCATTGGCACTGGAGATTTCATGACTATCGTACTCTGCAATGAATTTGCTTCTCAAATCTGGTCCTTGATGACCAGTCCAGATCATGTTGAGACGTGTCTTCTTTCAATCCCAATCTCATACGGCGGGTCGTTCCTGCTCGCTAGGAAAGTCATGACCAGCAGATTCTACGAATGACAGCCACGTCAAAGAGCAGAGGTCTCGAATGAAAAGGGCGGAGTTTAAACAAGGGCCTGCAATTGCCCTCCTAAAAAGATGGGGTCTTTGCTTGCATTCGAAAATGGCGAGCAACTTGTACGAATGGGTGGGTGTGAATATTGAAAAGCATGTCACTTGAGAAAGTGTCCAGAAAAACCTTCAAGCATGCCTTCATTTGGACGCCGTCTTCATCCGGACCCGGACCCGACCCAAGACCATGCGCCAAATATCGAAGCGCGAGAAGACCTTTTCCTCACGAAGAAAGTCTATCCCCCGTGACAAGTCAGCGCTGCCCGGACCGCCAAGCGCAGAAATGGCGTATTTCGAGTCCCGAAAGATTGCTACGTGGTAAAGCCCACCAAAATAATGCTCAGGTAATAAGAATATAAAACGCAAACATGACTGAATAATTATCTACCGAGATCATTGCCAACAAGTCAGTGTAAGAGAGTGTGCAAGGCCATGACATGTCGTCCAAAGTGGAGATTAGTTCTTCGTTTTAACGCATGAGTGGCGGCGGGCCGCATCTATTTTTGCGGGGAAGATGCATGAGAGTTGGGCTTGGGCTGGGGTGCATGGAGGGGGACGACGTCGCTTGCGACTCTGCATGGCACCGTGTTTCTGCAATTTATTTTCTCTTATTTTCTCTTATTTTGTCGAAAAGTCTTGTAATGCTGATTTCACGCACGGAGAATATCGTCCGAGTCTTTGCACTGGACCTCTACATCAATTCCACTGGTACTCTCGCCGGCTCCTCACTAATTCTTAGGCTCTTAAACAAACTCAGCACGACCCTTGTTCGTAGTGCTCGTCCTCCGATGCAGTCAAAGGGCATATGGTTCCATCAATTTCCAAAGTCTACAACGAGGCGACCGAACAGTGGATCAAAACTTCCTCCTCGAAACTCACAAACTCGGCAGTGCAGTCGTAAGACACCTGCTCAGCCCCAAAGAGTCAAACTTCTACAAGAGAAATGTTTAAAAGCGACAGGGTCGAGCCTTCATGACTACTCATGATACTCCGGCATGTGCGAAGCTACGATAAACCTTTTGCGCTGAGGACTGTGACTCAGTCTCGCAGCGAGATCTGCATCTCTTGCACTGCGGCAGAGACAGCACGTACTCTGACATTGGATCTTGAGCTGAAAATGCCATAATTTGGTAGAGGCACAGGGATGATATTAATACTATTCATCTACTTCAAGGTATGGTGCTAATAAAAGATACAAAACAGTGTACAATGGACCTCTCCAAAACCACGACTCGACCACCATCAATAAATGCACTACGAGAAACACTACCAGGGCACCGTCGAAGAACCGCAAAAGGTCACTCCCAAGAGCAGCCAAGGGAATTAACCAGTGGCAGTCAAAGGCAACCGGAGCAAATCACTCACCCGGCATCAAGAAACTAAAATTTCTACACAAAGACTACCAGAACAAGGATGTACGCCAAATGACTCCACCCCCCAAATCACGATGCAAAGTTAACACAGACCCATGGGGAAAGCATCAACATACTTTACAAATTGCTCATCAGAAAGTAAGGAGCATTACCTCCCGTCTAGCGCTTCCTGACGAGCATCAGAACTTCCATCAGTGCATGGAACAGGATGGAACCAATGGAACGCATGCCGTGCAATTGTTCAAGGGAAACGGATGCAATGGGTGCAATGGGTGGTGCAGGTCTGAATGACAAGAAGGACAAGGGAATTGAAATGAATAAGTAATCAAGGTCATAAAAGAAACATAATGGTGATGCAAACGTCAGTGAGATGCTGCGTACAAGGCGAATCAAACGGATGTACCAACAAGGGTCATCGGGGAGCGTGATTGATGCGCTACAGCCTGAGCTGAGCACAAAGTGTACACTGCGAGAACAAATATGCAGGCACACTAATACAAGGGGCATTTAGCCAGGTAAAATGAGTCCTCGGAAGGGAACGGCGCAATGGACCAACCACGCAACCCCAACTACAGCAAGGCACATGATCCAAATAGCAAAAGACGCATCATCACTGAAACAAAACGCCATGCCTTCTACTCTAGTTCATTCGTCAATTATGAAATATCTATGGCTTGCCTCCAACTCCTGGTATGATCCTCACTGTTCGTTTTGGTGCATCCAATGATTTCTCCTCTACTGCCTCGATGCGTCGTCTTGCACCTCGCTGGCCCCGTCTGATGATAGTGGATAAATAAAACGGATGTCGTCTTTTTATATGCTAGTTGTTTCATGCCCGTCTCAATACCCCCTCCTCCTCGCTTCTCTATTGCCTGCTCTTCAAGAGGCCTTGCAAGTACGAAGAAAACCCCTTCTTGTCTGTTGATGTTGTCAACGATCTCAAAAACTCATCCCCATTAATCCCCAAGCTGGGAAACAGGCCGTTCTGCAGGTCTTGGATGAATACATCTCCTGTTTTAGTATAAATCATCTGCTCCAGACCGGCAATCTCTGTCAAAACCTGCTTCGTCTGAGCATCCTGTGCCGGACGGAAGCTGGGATTGCGCATCACTTCCCAGCAAACTGAATGGAACCTATCGATCATGAAGCGATCGAAGCCGGGGATCGATGGGTTCGGGCTTCCGCTGGGAGCAGTAGGATTCTGTGAGATTGTGGCCACGTCTGGCCCACCCCAGATAGCCGAGATGCGCGCCATCAGAGTAAATGCAAGCCGACTCGGACCAATGTTTCCGTCCAAAGTCTTGGCCAATTCCAGAATGGACGAGATCATGGGCTCGAAGAATCCTTGGTTGGCTTCACTAATGAGCACGCCATCAAGTCCGTTGTTCAAGATAATCTGCAAAAACGACAAATACTCGCGTCTGAGCTCGGCAAGTTGTATCTCATCGTCGGTGCCAGAGATGGGTTCGGACAAACCCCCAAAGATTCGCTGCAGCAATGGGGTAAGAAGTGCATTCAGCACATCATAGATCTCAGCCTTGAAACCGAACACGACTTGGTCGAGCAAGCGCAAGAACATGGCCATTTCATCCTTGGAAGAGCTCTGGGACAACAATCCCTCGATCCACTGGGGCAGTTGTGGCAGCACAGCAGAGCCGAGGACTCCAAGGAGCTTTGAGAAAGCTGATCGACACGCAGTCCGTATCTCAGCAGACGAGTTGAGCTGGTTGAGCGCAATGAGAATTGCCTCTGCGGCCCGTGAAAACTCGTCTGAAACCGCCTTGTCTGGTGGAGGGTGGTGTTGTGTCGCTGCGGATCCGGGGCTCCAGTCTGAATATCCATGGGCTAGAGTTCCGAGAGCCATGACGATGTGGTGGATCTGAAGAGTCGCTTGGGCGTCGCCAGACTTCGCTCGCGGAAGATGGACTTCCATATCTTGGAACAAAGGGTCCATTACTGACCGAGCATACAGTGCTTGCTTGTCAGCAGGGGTGCTGCTTGTTGACGCGATGCAACCAATGGCCTCAAACAGGTACAGCTGGCTGGTGAACAGGGCATCAGCTGAATGGTCTGACTCGTCGGATGACATATCGTCATCAGCATCATCGCCAGGTACCTCGGCTTTGATAGGCAAGAGGTCGCCAATCGAGGAGATGACCGTCTCCGCAACGTTGCCAACCTGGCTGCGCAGTTGCTTGATGAAACGATGAAACAGGTACCAGGATCTCGTCTTGATGCGGACATGGTCGTGATGTACGAGTCGGACAAAGTTTTCCAACACTTGTGGGATATAGGTCGGGTGGCTTTCGAAGACGATACAGTATCGGACACAGATCTCCATATACTGCAGCAGAATAGCAGGATGTGAAAAGTTGGCAATGCCTAGAAAAGTCCCCAAATCAGTAACACGAAACTATAGTTGTACCCAGAAAACTTACCGGATCCAACCATCTTCTGCATCATCACCACGAGCCTTTCGGACGCTTCAGTTGAAGGTTGGTTCTTGGTACCGAGTCCGTGATTGGGCAGAGCCAGTTCGCCGAACAAGTACATTTCATACAATGCCAAATCCAGATCTCTCCAGTCCATCTCGGATCCTTGCTGGTCCAAGTTCTGGAAAGTGTTCGCGACAAGGTTGCTAAACATATCCATGTAGAGCGCTTGGTCGATAGCCGCAATGGTCTTTTGTAGGTTCTGCAACTTTCTACGCAATTCCTGGAATTCCACCTCGTCAGTCTGCTCGTCCTCGTTGCCCCAGGTAGAAGTTTCATCGTATCGCATCTTTCGGATAATGGCATCCAGGATCGGGGCCAGCATGCCAGAAAAGTCCTGGGGAAGCTGGCCCAGCTTTCTCAGGAACGTGAGCAAGTCTGTAAGCGCAGGGATGACTGTGGAACAGACTTCATCATATTCATCGGCAAAGAGTCGCAGGAGGAAAGGGAGAAAGCCGTGGAGATGCTGTTTGGCCCGTTCCCTTGTGTCCTCGCTTAGCTGCCCATCATCCAGAGCTTTGACGATATCTGACATGACTGTATTGACAAGTTTGGCCACAGCCTCAGCCAGGTCAGTGTCATACTTTGGTGTGCCTTTGTGACTGCTCAACGGGGCGCTGGCGATGAGTTGGCCAACGATTTCCTGGAGGTTCAGGAAAGAAATCAACTCCATCTTGTCGGCTGATCGCATCTTCTTGCCACAAATCTCAGTCAAGGTGTCGATGGCTGTATCTCGAACCTTGTCCTCGCCACCGACATTGGTACGAACGACGACAGGGAGCAGAAGGTTGATCATATCCTGACTGACGACGAGTGAGATGTCCATCCAGCTAACCCACTTGCCCACTACTTTCAACACCAGCTCCACAACCGTATCATTGTCGCTATACTTTGTAAGGAGCTGTTTCCAAGATTCGGCGACCTTGTGCATGTCTTGGGCTCGGAGCTGGTCTTTCAGTTCGGTATTTCGCTTAGCATCGTTGCTCTGTCGAGACAGCAGCATGTCGGCAATCTCATCGTGGACCGAAGAGAGGATTCGAAGATAGAAGAGAACACCGCTGATGCTGTCCCTGCTGCTTGACATGCCCGTCAATTCCCAAAAATCATCAAGGAAGCTTTGCCACCCATCTTGGTAGAGGAAGACAAAGAGGTAAGTCAAGGTCTGAGTGAGCTTGTTCTGAAGCGATACTGGATCCGCTTCTTGTTGTGCGTCGGGACCGTAGCTCTGGCGGACATATTGGAGGAGTGTATATTTCAAGTATGACAGACTCTCGGCATCGAGACCTTGGGTGTGAACGGCGTAGTTGACGACCTCCAGGCAGACCATACGGACGACCTCGGAGGCTCGTGGAGTCCGGGCAAAGAGATTCGTACATGCTTGCCAGCCTTGGGGATTGGATCGCAGCTGGTTGAGGTATTCAAAGGCCTGTTCCTTCACCGACTGGTCGGACGTGGGGTTGGACAAGATTTCGACGGCATTTTCCACCTGTAAATAGTTCGAAAAGATACCCATGGTCAGCACAATTATGTTTTGCGTAATAAGATCACATTGTATGAGACTCGGCATGCAGAGAATCAGTCATGTTGGGCCGCGAGGAGACATCAAGCCGACAATGACAACAGCGGGCACATGAAAATGGCGGGGCAAGAGGGCAAAGGGAATGCAACGAAAGAGCCGCCATGAGTGCGGGCAGACATGCCAGACACCTACCTGCGCCTCCATGATGGGAACTATGAGGTGCTCCTGCCTCTAGGGACAGGAACTAAGCTAGTAATGAGGTTGTTGGAGAGAACGAACGCTGCTATAATTCCGGCAGCCTTGTGTACGCAGCATGCAGCATGCTTGTTCAGGGACTTGGGTGACAAGGCTACCGTGGAGTCATGCCCTCTGCCGACGACGATGACGGTTCCAAAGTGACGGGTTTGAGCGTGGTCGAGCTGATAACCTGGGGTTGAGTGCCGGCTGGAGGACCCCCGATGGTTGTATCACCGATTTCGCCTCGCCAAAGACCAAAAGATAACCTCGTAGACTCCCGAGTGTGCGTCTTTATCCGCTGTGCCCAAAAAGTCGGTGCAGTTCTCGCGTGCCAATGTGGGGTATTTTTTTTCGTCGCCAGATATCCGGCGGGAGATTTTCGGACAAAAGCTGTAGTTGTGCGACCCAAGGGTTACTGTGCAGTCAGCGGTCGATTGGCGCAACGCTACAGTGTGAATTGTAGGGACGACCCATCCCACAAATTGGAGCTCTGGGAACTCCTTGTTCTCTATCTCTTAGTGCTAGCTCATCATGACTTCTGTCTTGCCGTCTCTTGATCTCATGATGACGATCTCGAGGCGCAAATCAGACCACTGAATCAACAAACCCCCTCATTAAATCTTCAGTGTTAGCAATTTAGCTGACTGTACCGCTGGACTCGACAATCTTGGAGCCCGAGGTGGTGCGCATACTGGCCCTCAAGGTAATTAGGGCCATTGACTATTCGTCGTTTATACAATCATGATTCTGTAGAAGTAACGATTCGGCTCAGCGCTGAATCAAGGCTCTCCTGTTTCTCGAAGAATATCGACAATGACTCTCGTAGGCTTCAAATGCTGCGGTTTGTTTTCATTCGAAGCTTACATACATGCTCACATGCTGCTAAGAGTCTTGCTGATCTGAGACAGCTGCCCCACATCCAGAGACGTTTTTCGTTCCTCGGTTCTAGAAAGTCAATGGCTTCGACTCTGGAATGCCGAGTGGTGATGGGACAAGTCCAGCCAATGCCCAGCGGCTACATGGCATTCTGACGCGATGCGATCCATTGTAATCCAGGACACACAGCGCTCGTCCGAAGAGAACTCAGCTGATACCGCGAGGCATTTTGAAGGTTTGTCAGAGCCCCAAATTCCTCGTTGATGAACAATGAATGTAAGATGGACTCGACCTGCAGCAAACACTCGTGTATCTTTCGTTTACAAGTTCTGCGGATTGAATCGTCCTAAGAACTATGACAGAGAATGAAAATTCTAAGCAGGGTGCGAGAGACAAGTCGGACTCCCTAATTAGCATTCTACAGAGGTTCAGTCAACGTGCTCCATTATTCTGTGACATAAAAAAAAACTATCGAAAATTCTGAACGGCACTGGTCCGGTGCTTATTTCCTTGCCGGCGCACTAATCAATCTCACGTCGATCGCGAGAAGCTGTTGGGAGCTCCTTTTGCGGAGAATTGTCGTTCCTGCGGGCAGTCGAGCATGGAGCGCGATAAAACCCCAGCCTAGCGGCTCCATTGCGACATTTGGCCATGGGATAAACTGTGGGTGTAATCTTTCGAATACGAGATGGCGCGTGTTGAGCAGTTCTGAACGCGTTCCAACTTCGGCGTGGTATGGAGTAATGGACCTCTCTAGCTCCAAAGAGCACGCAATAAGTCCTTTTTCTGATAAGAAACAAAGCCCACTCATTCCTGAAGATACCTGATCCTCTGATGAATGCTGTACTATCGTTGGGCTGCTGATATGGAGTTGCATGCAATGGCTGCACCTGGCGAGATGACCTGTAAGCCAAGGTTCACAGCGACGAGGATGCTGATACAAAAATGATCCCACTTCAGTCACTAGTGAAGTCAATTGCGCATTGAAAAATTGTACACGGCCCGAGAGCTCCATGGGAAAGTCCTCATGAGAAGAAAAAACCTTCCTGTATGACACCAATCGCGGCCACGAGGACGAGGAAGATTGATCGCTTGGATCTGGTTCTCGTTTCATGTTTCGCAACTTGAACATTGCCATTGGCTGCCAAGGTAAGGAGTCAGCATGGTTACATGGATGCACCATCGAGCCTCGACAGCCGATCTTCCATGGTGCGACAAGCCGATGAGATCCAAGCGGGAAGGGAAAAGAAAGGAGCTCAGAGATGGGACGAAAAGACGGCAGCTTATTGAACTTGTTTCATGCATCGGTTGACGATGGTTTCTTTTGCTCTCAATCGAGGCTTCGCGGTGGCAGCTGCACGACACCAGTGGCACAGTGCTGAATGCCGCTATTAGGTAAGGGGCAGTGAGCTTGTTCCTGCGGCAGTGATTATTAGTGCAGCCCGTCAATGCAGGCACCTTTGGGCAGGTCAAGCCACATGCAGTGATACAATCCCGTCCCCTCTGCTGTCTGGTGCCCTGCTGAGGGGGCCAGGAGACTGACTGCCCTTGCCTGCCTTGCTGGGCAGTTTGATCTGGTCCCTTCCAATATCACATAACAGCCCTCTACAATCTCTCACACAGAGGAGCGACACAGCAGGCAGAGACAGATAAAGACCCAGGGACGGAACTATTGCGAAGGGGCACAATCAGCCAAAATAACACTATTGAGATGCCTGTGCAGTGGCGGGCTTGCCCTCGTGCTGAATGACTAGCTCATGTCCAGGACCGCAAACAAGGTTATTCACCTCGATCCCAATGCAGGCAATTCATCCAAGCTGCCCCTGTCGCTGCGTCGGAGCCAGTAAGCCGAAGTAGCACGCGAATTGTGTCCCAATCGAGCAGCTGGGTCGCTGGTTGCGCAGTCTGGACCGTCGTTTGGGGCAGCCTGCTAAGATGAACTTTTATTAGCAAACGGGAGCAACTTCCTGGATTCATGGGCCGCTGCAGGAAGCTTTGGCCCCAATCGGTCTACTGCATTGACGGTTGACCAAACGGGACCATTGGGTTCGCGAGGTAATTTGCCACGACGAATTGGGGCCAACAGCCGCGCCCGTCGTACAGCTTATTACAGATGGGTGAAGGCCAGGTGCTGTCAGAAATTATCACTCGGAGCCGATTTGCTGGCCTCGTGAAATGAACAATCCCAAAAATAACTCTTGTCGGTCAGAATGAGATTGGATTCGTAGCACAGATTATCACTTTTCTTGGATCACCAGGGGAAGGGGGCTGTGATGGAGGACGGCAGCCCACGTTGGAGCAATCGAGGAAGGAACGACGGCTGCTTGATCGGGAAAAGGTATTATGCTGCCGTTGTAGTTCCAGATGCGTGTGCCCAGCCGAGCAGATTCGATTTGACGCGCTGAGATGCACATGGTGGCAACGCTTCGCGTGGGGGGCAAAAAGCCGCCAGGCACTTGCTCATGGGTCCTCTGGCGGCGACTTCGTGACAACGCGAGATGGCTCCGGAATAGGAGGCGCGAAATGATAGGTAGAGAGGCTTTAAGAGTCTTGGTCAGAAGAGACGAGGGAAATGGAAGACTGGTGGAACGACTGGCTCAAGAACCTTGGAGTAGAGGACCTCAGCCCCAGCCCAGCGTTTTGAATGGGTGGGATGTAGATCTGTTCCTGCATTAGCGTGAGAGCGAGCACGAGAGGCCTTTGTACCGGTACAAGCGCCCGTCAGTTCTGCCCCTTTTCGCACATCCACGACAGGGGAGCAGTTGTGCAGAGACACGGCGCGCATAACGTGCACAACCCAATTTATGCGGCTTAGGGATGCACGTTAATAGTTTGCGTCGAGTTGCCATAACCTGTCATTAATAGGGTTTAAAATCTATCACAAGCGACAACTGGCGAAGAGTCCTTTTGTTCACCGCTGGAGTGCCTTACAATAGAGTGGATGTTTGGGTGTTGGCTGCATCTAATAGGATCTACGTAGGTCCGGACTGCGGAAAATTCAACGACGAGCAAACGGCCATCAAAGTCTAGCAACAAACGGCGGGTGGAAGTCAACGTTTCGAGGCCACCACCCATTGCAACCGTCGATGACGTCGATTTGAAGGGGGCGGCCAGAGCGAGGCCAAGCCGGCGGCAATAGTTAAGGTTTCTACAAAGGGAATTAGAAACAGAGGTTTTTGGCCATAGTGAGACCTCACAGCCACTGCCGCCGGAGGTTTCGCTGCAAGACATGACTATTGAAGACCCTCCCGTGCCCCCTCGGCCGGTGGAACATTGAGTTGTAGTTGCAGTTATGCCTGCCATGCCTGCCACAACCGCGTCTACTGACAGAGTCGACGTTGCATACGTGACCGCCGCCGACACAACAGACCGACTTTGCTCTGTGCATGTGCATGTGTGCATAACTGTGGCAGGCAGCCCAGATGGTCTGATGGTACCAGCTGTGTGCGCAGTCCGGAGGAAATGGGGCGAATTTGGGGCTTGCAGAACAATAGGATCGCGTGGCGGTCGTGTTCTTCACTGCCCAAGGCTAATTAATTTGTCGATTTTAATTTGCTCATCTACAAGTCGGCCATTCAACTCAAAAACCAAGACGAGGCTCGCAGAGCACGGTCCAGCAGGTGGTCTCGGGGGCACTCTCGTCCGAACAAGCATTGGGCTGGCACGCTTGCGAGCTTGTCCCGCCCAGATGCAGCCGAGATTGAGATTGGGTGAGACGGCCGTGAGCCAACCGTCTTGCGCTGCGGGACCCGGCAAAAAAGAAGCGCCTGCGTATTACGGGAGCAGACCCAGCGTCGTTCCATCAGCGGTAAGCAAAAAGAGGCTACGACTGCTAGTGCGAGCAGCACTGGCCAGCCAGATGCTGGGAGTGGGGGATTCGTGGATACGATGGAGGATTGCATCTG
>AFRD01000576.1:0-17516 GCA_000222875.2 Periglandula ipomoeae IasaF13
AACGAATCTGTTCGAGTGCGAGGTTCCCGTCACTCATCCCAAGTTTCCGGAGGGCAGCAAAGCTGCTCTTCTCGACCATCATCCTGTCGAAGGGGGCTTCCAGTCTCCCGAAGATCGAAAGAACTTGCCGCCGATCGAGTACTCCGCGGAAGATGACGCTGCTATTGAGGATTACATCCGTTCAAACATGAACACTACGTGGCACTCTTTGGGCACTTGCAAGATGGCGCCCAAGGAAAGCGGCGGTGTCGTCGACAAGGATCTGAACGTTAATGGCGTTACGAATCTGAAGCTTGCTGGTAAGCATGCGTCGCCTCTCGATATGAGCTTTTGTTGCTGACTTATTTGTGATAGATCTGTCAATTTGCCCCGAGAATGTTGGAGCAAATACAAACAACACAGCACTGATAGTGGGTGAAAAATCTGCTTTCATTATTGGCAGAGAGTTGGGACTGAAGATCTCGGGATGAATCTTGCGGAAGGATTGTCAACATCTGTTTCCCTGTTTGCGTAATATGCATTTACAATTTGAACTGCGAAAGAGCGGGCTTCAGAAGATAAGCATGTGCTATTCACGTGTGACATTGTCGTGGTTCCATGATGAGCCTGGAGTATCATACTCCTAATTCATACACTCAATACGTGCGTGCGACCGATGACAATATCTCCTGCCAGTGTAATAAGTGCCTGAAGCCTTCGCAGTAGTGCAAGCTCAACGGGTCCATCTTTTGGCAGTAGTTGAAGCTCAATCATGGAACTGAGGCCAGCGAGGAAGCAAAGTACATATGTCACAAGTCGTTTTTTTTTTGGGGGGGGGGGGGATCAGCATGATGATAAATCATGGGAAGTGAGGACCAGTACTTACCACAAATGTATTGTGATCAGCTTCAACGTGTTGGTATTTCAGTACCCTGAAGGACAGGTACAGGTGTGATATCGCCAGTATAAACGGACAGTGATACCCGAATCCGAAATAGCAAATTCCTAAATATGCCAACGGTATCAGAATCAGCGCCATAATATGTCGTGCTGTCGTATCTCCGAACGCAATCGGAAGCGTGCGGCGTCCGACAGCCTTGTCGCCTTTCCGGTCTCTCAGATCCTGCGTATGCGCGATGCAGCCTGCCCAGAATGCGAGCGAGAGAATATGCCTCGAGGCATCATCAGAGAGGTGAGACTATCTTATGAACAGCCGAAAACGAAGACCACAGCATCACCGACATGAAGACCGAGTTCTTTGCCAACCATGTGCCTCCGAATCGAGTGGCGCTCATGACGTATGTGCAAACCAAATGGGCGAGAGCCTCTACCAAGATTTGCGGCAGAAGCGCAGATAAGAGAGCAAAAGCGCACCAGACAAGAATGCATCGGGTCCATGCCTCGTCTTCAGTAACCGCACCAGAGGGAATCGGTCGATGAGGCTTGTTAATGCGGTCTTCCTCGGGATGGACAAGCTGATTAAAGAGCGTGAAGGCATATATATATGCCATGGTCCAAAGAAGCACAAGTAAAAACTTTGCGATGGCTTCTTTGACGCACATGTCTTTCATTGCGCCGGCGGCGAAAAGAGAGGCGGGTATAACGGTGGCTGACCAGTCTCCTCCTGAAAACAGCCAAAATAGTCTGATCTCGCGGAGGATCATGTTGATGCTCCAATGTGCGGCCATATTAAACACTGTGTTGATGGAGGATTATTACAATTGATCTTCGTTATCAGCCTTTCTTTTCAAAGAATTTGATTCGGGTAAAGGAAATAGCCTTTGGGCTGAAGTTGCAGCGATACCAAGGAACAGTTTTTGTCTGGTTTAGTTGGCGTAAAAGTTGCCGCCGGGCTTGTGTCAACATATTGTCTTTTTTTCCCCTCAGGATGTTGCGCCCTTGGGATATTTCGTCATCTGTAGCACGATCGACAGCTCTAAGATCAAGATCTCTGGTGTCTGTAACACAGATTACACGATCGGGAGCGGAATCTGCCCGAAGTTACACTCAGGTCAAAACTCCGCCGAGACTTCTCATGATCCTGTTCTCCGGGAGGTCCAATAGACCATTGATGCAGTTTGCAATTACCGATTTCCTTGACAAGCAATAATCAGTATTTCCAATGACTATTGCTGCAGCATGTTTGACAATATCGAGGACATATGGACACCACATTTCAATACTTGCATTTTCTGTTAGCAGAGGGGAAAATTAACTTTGTCATCAAAGATTACTAGATTGTTTGAGAAATCCTTCCCTATCTAACTTGGACGCCATGATCAAGTGTATCTTTGTCGCAAGGTGTACGTAAACACGAACTGATGTGCGACGTACAAGATCAAAGCGTTGACCGACCGCATCATCATGTACGGCGACGGATGCTACGGAAGGCGGTCGCAAGAGGCAACTATTATATGGCTCTGCTCGGGACTCATTATCACGGTGAGCCCACAACACGAGTCACGACCTGCCGGGTGCCCCAACACCCCAGGGTCTTGGAACCCCTCTTGCGGGAGCCGCTTGTCACAGACCCTGCTGAGGTGAACGGGGACAACAGTACTCACGATACCTTTCGTAGCTTATTTAAGCGGAGGATGCTGCCTGAATCCGGGGTCCTCTTTAATCTATCTTATTAGCGTTGCTGCCACGTATTAGATGGACACATGCACAATTCAAATTAAGGTTTTGACAAAATCTGGTGCCCAAGGTTCGCACAGACTCATTAGGAAGAGTTAGGTAAGACATCGGGGATACAGCTCTGCTTTTCCCGTGGTGCCCAGTCAGCCTTCACCCTAACTGCCGTGCGCTCGTTCATTCATCCTTGTCGAGACGTGATGTTTGACACCCGTTTCTCTGGCCAGCCTAGAACCCCACTCTCTCCAGGGAATGCGCCTAGATCTTTGCCGCGAGCAGGTGTGGCTGATACATTACATGGTTCGTCCCTTTTCCACTATAAGAAGTCATTTATATCATAGATTTGCCGTCGTCGCGGGGTCCGGGATAAATACACCAACTTCATGACGCGATCAATGACCCCCAGTAGGATCAATATAATGGCGGTATGTCTTGGCAGGGGTTTTACTTCAACACAAGATTAACGGCCGACACGGACAATGTCAGAATTGCACCTCGACCAAGTTTGAGGGCGGCGTGTCTGTGCACAGGCGACATCATTTCACTCGTGTGAGCATTTTTGCTAATTGACAAGCATCTTTTAGTTGACGTGATCAATCTGTGTCGATGATTTTCTGTTCTTTACTTAAACCTCCAATCGTTTATTGCAACCATGGAGCAATAATTAGCCTTACAATCACGATTTGCGGGCAGAACAGTACCATCGGATCGGATCCTGGGAATTCAGTCTTGCAAGCTCTGCAAGCTCTGCAAGCCCGCTTTGTTTGCCTGGGATGCGCCACTGCTAGGATCTGAGCCTATTTAACCAGTTATCTCGGACGGTGGAATGCCCGCACACGGCATTCTCAAATCCCGCCCTTTTATTATTATGCATGGCTATATCAACAAGGTTCTTCAACACCAAAGGAAGTAAGACATTTGCGCACAATGACTCAGCAGTCATGCCGTGTAGGGCCAAGAAAGATATTGTGTGAGCCAAGATGTCCCTCCCAGCGGCTATTGCGAAAGCTTAAAAAGCCACTTGTAACAAGTTCAAATGCAGTCGCAGCAGCCGTAGAAGTCGCGCTTCTTCGGTGCAATCATGCCGGTTGCCGTTGGACACACCCGCATTGTCCTGGACTTCCGGCACGAATGGGCTTGGTGCAGTCGAACCACATCCCGGGACTTGCTGCTTTCTCCAGACACTAAAACAGCCACCTCCTTTGCAGATCGCACGATGTTGGCCCTATCCCCAAATAAGTGTATCGAAGCTTGTTAATTGACCAGGCTCGCTGCATCATCCTGGTTGCTGAATGTTCTCTTTTACGCTCAGTAACGGCCTGCTATAATGTCTCGGATGTCAGTAGCCTGCTGCTTAAGCATAAACATGTCTTATCTGATTCTCACGGACTTCTTTCGAATGTCCCGAGCAAATCGACGGGCTGCTAGTCATACTCGTTGGTTAGGTCTAGCTTGTTGTCTTCATCTGTCGGACCGCCGATATTAAAGCTTTATTGTTCCCTGAGAACCTCGAGCATACCCCGCCACCAGAAGAGTCTCCAACATTAAGATCGTTGATAGTGACTGAAGGCGCGGTTTCTTGTATCTGGCTGAACCATCGCTTACTGGACGAAACCGTGCGAAGACCGTCTTTTCAAGGCAACAAGTCACACCATGGGTGTGTTCAGCGACGACCAGCTCAATGATCTTACTATCATAGAGCGTACGTGCTCTATAGTATCACTTCTGGGAAGTGTATTCATCATTGCCACATTTTGTTCTTCACAATCTTTTCATAAACCGATCAATCGCCTTGTATTCTATTCCTCTTTCGGAAACGTATTATGCAATGTCGGGACCATTATGTCGCGCTCATACGTGAGCGATGTGACGTCGTTTGGATGCCAGCTTCAAGGCTTTTTGCTACAACTGTACGTCAGAACACCGAGTCATGGGAAGTATCTCATAGAGCAATAATAGTGCACGATTTTACTAATATGTCTCCTCTCCGGAATTCATTAGCTTTGTACCAGCGGATGCTTTCTGGACTCTAGCGATGGCTGTCAACGTTTATTTTACATTTTACCATAAATTCGACGCAGAGCGGCTGAGAAGAATGGAAGTCACATACTTAATCGCTTGCTACGGGTTGCCCGCAATACCCGCTTTCGCTTTTCTCTTCATTAGGAACAGTGAAAACGGTCGTGTTTATGGAAACGCCGCGTTGTGGTGCTGGGTCGGTAGTCAGTGGGAGGTTCTTCGTATCGCCCTGTTTTACGGTCCAGTTTGGTAAGTGTCGCGAGCGCTAAGATCGGAAATTTCGTGTTGAATGGGAGTAACTGACATAACGCCGTTTAGGGTCGTCATTTTTATAACGTTCTGCATTTATCTACGGGCGGGTCGCACCATTTACGAGAAACGTAAGCTGTTACAACAGTTCCAATATTCGTATCCCGGCCCCTCATCTCTCGTGCCGGTTGAGGCTACGGCGATCAACCCCGTAAAGATTACGGAGGTGACAGTCACAATAGAGGCGGTGGAAGATGACGGTTTCCAACTGAGCCGTATGAGTCAACGAGAGCCATCCAACAATGACGGCCCCAGTATCCCAGATGGAACCTACTCAGTCCACATCTCGGCTGACCTTCATCAACAAAGCCACAACGTTCCACCAACTCTAGACCCTGCTGCCTAGCAACCAGCGGCAGCGAAGGCATCACCTCAAGCATTGGCCAACACCGCCCGTCGACGGCAAGAGGAGCTGAACAGGGCAGCTTGGTCATACACAAAGTGTGCGATCCTCTTCTTCACAGCTCTTTTAATGACATGGATACCCGCCAGCGCAAATCGAGTATACTCGCTCGTGCACGACAAGGAAACGTCAGTGCCACTAGCGTTTATGAGTGCATTCGTAGTACCACTACAAGGCTTTTGGAATGCAGTCGTCTACACAACAACTTCCTGGTCGGCCTGCAAAGACCTCGCTGCCGACTTGACGGCAAAATTAAGACCTAACAGCCTATTTGCAAGCAAGCAGGGCGCGAATAGAAGTGTTGAAGGACTTCAGAATCGCAATGAACAGTGGCGATCACCGACCAGAAGTGCTGGGACTTTTGAAACAGAGAGCACGACGGGTCTGCGAAAAGAAAGAGCATACTCGGCCTCAGGAAGTTCACGGTGTTAGCTCTAACGAATGACATTTGCCTTGCATATTGCCACAAGGCGACAATTGCTACAATTCGCTTTCCATGTCCTCTATTATATTGTATTTTTAATAAGTATCTAGCCTAGCAACAATGAAGAGGAAATGACTGTATATGCTCAGACATTGCGATGTGAGCAGCTGAGACACTGTGGACGACGCTACTTTAGGACAGACGGCTAGAAGAAGGTGCTAGGTTGAAGTGATTTATGTAATAAAGTGCCCAGGGGCTCGCATTGACGCATCAAAGATAGACAAATGGATGAAAAGTAAAAAGTAGAGGGAAATCGGAAGAAACGTGATTGATCATCCTCACACATATGAACATGTGTCGAGACATGCGCCGACCTGCTGTCCCAACACAGCCTGCCGCCGATGGTTCGTGTGAATGTTACATCCCGTTCCCAAATTGTCGATCCGGCAACATTATTACCGAGTTTTCTTTCCGTAACGCTTCCCCAGATTTTCAAATCCGGGGTCGTGAAGCTAATCGAATCTGCCAGGCACTTATTCACTATTTTGCCAGATGTAGAAGCATTCTCATACCAGCTAGCGGAGGATGCTTTCCACTCCGCGGGGCTAATGCATCGCCAGTTCCCAACTGCTGAGGGGGAAACAACCATCAATGCGGAGACTTCTCCACTACACAATCGGCACTTGACCCTAAGCAGCGCTGCTCAGACAGTTTAGAAGCAAAATACCGACGGCAGAGATGGGTGTTGGAGCTGCGACATCGTAAGCGGGGGGTAGCTATTGCTCCGATCTCATTCTTGGCGGCTGGCCTATAAGCTCAGTAGCCTTAGAGCCCAGAGCGTAATTGACAATTAAAGGATGTTCCATGGCCTCTCGAATTTGCTGCGTTGAGCAGTCGGAGCCGACCAGTCTGAGTTCAGTGTTCCAGGTCAAAATTTTTCGATGAAAAATGGGTTTCAAAACGCGAGATAGCGTTTGTCTTTGTTTTGCTGTACTCTGCGCGATTGCGATTGCGCCTGTGGACGCCGTGCCTAAATCTACACTTGTTGATCCCCCCAGCACCTTCTTCTCAACCAGCCTGCTTGCTTACTCTGCTACTCTGAATGTCGATCAGAGTGACGGAGATCTCTGGCCAACAACCTGGGTTGACGACGATCACGTCTACACATCTAATGGAGATGGTCGCGGGTTTTCTAGTAATCCAGCAGACTTCGCGGACATCGTGGTAAATCGCATCTCTGGGGATCCCGAAACTGGTCTCGCCGGTGTGAGACTCGCTAGCGGCGCAGCATTAGGACCTGTCTGGACAAAAGGCACCTACAACAGAAAGCCCACAGGGATCGTGGCCGTTGACGGAGATGGCGATGGAAAAGACGAACTCTATCTGGTTGTGCAGGACCTCAACTCAGGTCCCGATGGCAACAAATAACCCACTCGCAGGGCCAGTTCGTTCTTCGTATAAAAAAACGTGAGATAGATGTTCAATCCAGGGAAGAGACCAGCTTCCAGAGCTCCCAGCAGCAAGCGGCACGCGATGAGGCTCCCGTAGAAATTGACGAGGCCCATGAGCGTGGCGACAATGCCCCACGACATGGTGATGAAGGCGATCCAGCGACGCGGCGTAAAGAGCTTGAGGACCAAGTTTGAGGGTACTTCGAAGAACATGTACGTGACGAAAAAGATGGACACGGCGACCTGAAATTGCGCGGAGCTGAGGGAGAGGTCCGTTTTGAGGTTGTACAGGCGTGCGTTGCCGACATTGACGCGGTCGATGAAGCTGAAAAGGTAGATGCTCATGATGAGCGGGATGAGATACAGATCCAGCTTACGGACGAGTTTCTTCTCGTCGACGTCCTGATTTGCGGAGAGGAGCTCGTCCATCGTGGCTCGTCCATCGATGGGCGGCGCTCCTTCCTGTGGCCAGCTCTGGCCACTGCCTGCGGAGGCGGGCTGTTCATCCTCACCAGCCAAGCCCATTGTCGGTGCTTTCCAGGCCTAGAATTAACTTTCTCGAAAAAAGAAAAAAAAAAAAAGAAAAAAACCGGACGTCAGAGGCTCGGCTGTCGTTGTAATGGTTGCTGGTGGCGAGAATCTGATAGGAGTCACTCCAGTCCGTTCCAGCGCAAACAGCGCGTGAAAGCCAGGAAGGCACAGAATTCGTGCGTGGCACTCTTCTTTCGGACAAGAAGGGCAACGACAAAATTATGCAAGCGAGTCACAATAGAAGAACATCCAAATCAATCTCGCCACGTCACACTGACGCAGGGCTAGATTGAAAGGGTCAGATTTGTAAGTCGTGCCATTCACATCACATCTGCAACTTTTTCCAAACCCGCAGACTGGTCCGGCCCCACCCGAAACCGGAACCATCGACTCATCACTCGCCATTCATCACACACATGTTTGGGATGAAAGCGCCACAGATTAAGACGATTATGTCAAGAATGGTTGATCCAGTGTTTCTACATTAACAAGGCTTCGCTATGGGTACTTTTGTGTCATCGACATACAAGAAATGCCCCTTTCCTCTTGCATCCTATAGCAAGATTTCGCTGAAGCACTTCCCAACATGGATAGCGTGAAAAATGACCCTTCACCCATCATGCCACCATAACCGAATGAACAATGTGCCAATTCAAAGCTGCAAGTCTCAAAGAAGGGCCGCACACCAACGGATATTTATATATATACAAAAACACCAGAATATTATTGGGCGAGCCTCGCTCACGCGATTCTCATGCCGTCTCCCAACATGCGATCCAGGAATCCAGAATATGTGCCTTCATGCTATGTCCAATCAAACAACAGTTAACCTTGATGAGTAGTGACTTATGGCGAGGTACCCTCAGGTCCTGTTTCGCCACGAACCATACCCTCTTGCGCCTTCACTGACCATCATCCGCAAGTGATGAGTCTCATTTACTTGTAGCTCTCCGTAGGCATTTCGTATACTGGTCCGCTCTGATGGGTCATGACAGGTTGGCTGTCAATCTCATGGGCGTTATCACTGTGCCATTTGGCAGCCGCCGGGTTGTCTGTCGCCATCTCCGCAGCTTCGGTCTGATGCCACTTGGCCGCACCGCCGTCGTTGCCCAGCTCGGCGGTATCGGATCTGGGCGTCATGGGGCTGACTGAGGCGGCATTGGTCTCAGGGGTAGGATGTCGTGGCAATTGATCCCCGGGGGACAATGTGCTGCTTCTGGTATTGGTGGTCGTGCTTCGCGTAGGACCGTAGGCAGAACCATATGGATCGGGCTTGGCGTAGCCGGCGCGACCATCTCCCATGGCAGTTCCACGGTAGCCCTCAGGTTGGACGTTTGGAAGGACGGGACTTCGGCGAGGGACGGCACCGGGAGCAGAGGACAGGCCCTCAGACATGGGTCGCGAGTGGCAAGAGCCACCAGCAGCTGCACCGACTGGGACCTCGGACGAAGGGCCGAGAAGATCATCGGGATCAGGCTTGGGGCTGCGGCGTTGTTTCATGCAGCAGAAGAGGATGGCGCCAATGGCAAGCAATCCAGCAACACCAACGCCGGCACCGATACCAGCCTTGGCACCAGTCGAGAGGCCGCCACCATCGCTGTTGTTGTTTCCATTGCCAGCGCCTCCAGTGGGGGACGAGGTGGACGTCTCAATGACCCCGGTAGACACTTGCGTCAGCTTCAAGACGATAGTAGATGTTGTGGTAATGGTAGTCTTGGCATTGGCTTGCTCAGTTTCGGTAACAAAAGAGGTCGTATGGATGAGCGTGGTCGTTGTAGATTTAATAGCCCTTGTAGCAGTTACAACAACAGTCGAGTCCCCACCACCGCTTCCGACAGTCACGGTCACGAAGTTGGTGACTATTGCGCGCCTCTGGTTGTTTTGGACGTGCTGGAACCAAGCGTTGCCGGCTTGAGGAGCTGGTACAGGAGTAGCTTGAGCTTCGACTTGAGCAGGGCCATCACCAACGGGAACATCCTCCTCAACGGCACGCTTGGCATTCACGATTTGTGTCGAAGTAACATAGACCGTCTTAGTAGCGGTGTCGTTATCGCGGCTAGTGACCGTCGTCGTGGCGATATCAGTAGTCGTAACAGAGACAGTGACAACAGTGCTAACAGAAACGGTTGTCGTCCTGCTCACTGTGCTTCCTCCACCTTCCTGTGTAATAGTACGGGTAACCTGAACAGTGGTATCACCTCCACCATCAGTAGCGGATGTGGCACTTGTGGTCGAACTTTGGCCGCTTCCGCCGTCGGAAGTCGGAGTAGTTATGGGCGCTGCTGAGGAACTGCCGACATTCTGACGAACAGCAATTCGGTTTGCTTGAGCGCCAAGGACAGCAGCGCCCAGGACGAGTCCCCAGGAGAAACGCATGGTCAGACCGAAGAGATCTTACGGCAGATTGACCACAATCGACGAGGGAAAGTGCTGTCTCGATAGATCGTCTGGATTCGATTCGGTAAGATAAATGGCGCGAATTCCCAGCCGTTCGCGAGTCGCTCCCAGAATGGCCTTGCTGAAGGTACGATCCGGTATGCTGATTGAAACGATCGAAAGTGCGTCTCTCAGCCAATGAAGGAGAGAGTGCTGGGATAGATCGGCGAGCGAGGATTGCGGCGATTGATCGATGATGTGATTCTCGGCCACGTGCGGAAGTCGATTGATTAAAAGGGGTTGTTTTTGTGTTTACAGAGAAGTGGCGTGGGTTCGTGGGTAGAAATGCGACAGCCGGCCAAATTGGGATGTTAAATAAACAACAAGAAAAATCGGCCGGCTATAGTGGATGCGGGACGGCGAATGAGAAGAAGAAATACAGTAATGAAATAAGAAAGAATATGACTGCCCGAATGGACCGGACAACAGTTGGGTTTGCTGAACGAGAGGGTTGGGAAGAAAACCAAGCAAGAGAGAATAGGATGGGTGGATGGAAGGGGAGAGAGGATGACGAGGCCAGCCGGCGAAGAAGGAAGTGGTCTCTGGTCTGGGCCTGGGTTGCGGGTTGGAGGGAACTGGCTCGGACTGGCTCCATCAGGCCCGGCTCATTCAGGGCAGGAAGGACGACAACTTGTGCCTTCAGTGGCAGCTAGCGGTTAGTTAGAGGCTCCATCAGCCACCATAGTACCAACGTTGCTGAGTGTTGTTTCTACCTGGTCTGGTGCTTTACTGTAATCTTTGTCTTTTGGTGCTCAATCACCAGCAGCCAAACCCAAGGTGTTCAGTTGCCAGTCGCCAGTACAATCAGCAGGCGCAGGCGCTCCATTCACATTGCTGGGCCGCGTTGTAGTGTGCCCACATGGCAACGGGGCCGCCGGGCTGGAGTGGCCCTCCGATCATTGGCCATTGGCAAGTCTCCGTTACTCTGGTTCATGCGGCCACAATGGCGAAAAATCAAAGTCACGGCTACTGACCATGCGCACCAGCTGTGACGCCACCAGCAAACCAGCCCGTACTCGCAATTGATGGAAGCTAGTTGAACCCACCGCCGTGTAGGTACAGAACGTCGGAGCCCAAGAAGCGCGTTCTTCGCGAGACCAAAAGCATGAGCAACATAATCACATCCGACTCCACCTGTCCCTGACTCTTGGTCAATGGGCCAGTCGTCCGAGAAGGGCAGGCATACACGCACGTCTTGCGCGTCCTAGAAATCTTTTCATCAATGGTTTCGATGATTAAGCAGAAGATTGCAGCAAGACATGTCGTTGCCGGTTCTTCTGAGATGGGAAATGGGAGTGTCTCAAGCATGCAAATACCAACATCGCCGTGGCGTCGTGGCCAGTGTGCGCGCCCGCCGGAGTCTTGTCGAGATTTGCTACGTTCCCTTCCATAATTCTGGCAATCGTCACGTCCTTCGTCCCCCGTCTGACGTATGACCTGCCGAGTAAGACACAAGTTATGCATCGCCTCGGACAAGAGTCTACTCCTCCCGTAGCCAACACCGGCACGCATTGTCGCTCTTGCCGACAAAAGTCTTCTCAAGAGACACAGCAACAACCCCAAAAACTCACGTCAGAGGTGAACATTGCTTGAACTTGTGCCCATTTCTGGCTAGCAGGGTCCACCGTGGTTGTGGCGCAAGAGAAAGCGCAAGGAACGACCCAAAAAAAAATTGAGGACCCTTCAATACGAGGTTTTGATTTCGACCACGTCCACAAACGATGTCATCATGTCCCTGCAATGCACCTCTATGCAGCTAAAGCATACACTCTAACCCTTGAATTATTTTACAAAGATACCTGACCAGGGGTGGCGAACCTATTAGACGTCCGCTTGCAAATTAGTAAAATAAGGGTTAGAAATAATAGATGCCTTAAATTATTAATAATTAATATAAAAAATTAAGTATTTTTAGGTAGTATTTAATAGCTTAAGTATTCTCTTTATA
Source organism: Periglandula ipomoeae IasaF13 (assembly GCA_000222875.2). Lineage (NCBI taxonomy): Eukaryota > Fungi > Ascomycota > Sordariomycetes > Hypocreales > Clavicipitaceae > Periglandula > Periglandula ipomoeae. The sequence continues at coordinate 12,135 of AFRD01000576.1, forward strand.
TTATTTTAATAGCTATTAGCCTATATAGTATTAAATATATTAATTTTTTTAAAAATTTAGTTAAAATAATATTTTAAATAGCTTTAATAGCCTTATATAATACTATTTTATATAGCTAATTAAAAAAATACCTTTTATTATAATAAATATATTAAATAATAGTTATTAGCTTAAATAAAATAACTAAAAATAGCTATTACTATTAGTCTATAGTAATTCTTATAGAAACTAAGTAGTTATTATTTAAGCTAGCTACTCTATTTATTCTTTAATAGGCTTAGAGCATGTGACCCTGAGGAATCTAATGCTTTCCCTGCACCTAGGATGGCAATGAAATTGGCTAGCATAGGGACTAGTATTAGCAGCTCTAAGAAGCTGCGTCGTGCCGCGATTGCTTTGAGCCGCCGACCGCATGGTCCTTATTGCCACTAAGGATAGGCGAATAAAGCGCCTCCGCTTGGATATATAGTATGCCAAACTCGATTTTTGAACAAGACAAAGCTGTCACAATAAATTTATCTCGCTTCACCAAACACGCTAATCTACTCTTGGTCACGATGTCCATCGATAAGCAGGGAACATGGATCAGTATCGTCCCCTCGACATATCCAAAAGCGAAATCCGCTTACTCTCCTTCGAAAACACTACGTCACATGCCCCGACACGACTTAATCTCCGCTACATATCCCTACACGACTGAAGCCCGGCATTGCATTTGTGACCACGCGACGTGACTTGACGCGTAAATTAAGTTGCCATATCAGTACTAATAGCGCATGGCGTTGCCCAGCACAGGGTCACAAGCATGGGGCAGACGTAGATTTGAGCAGATATTGATTAAAAATGGAAAAGTAGCAGGATGATTTCTCCATCAATAAAGACCGAGGCACCTGACGGTAATTGTAAATTTGAGTGCCCACGCGTCTACTATTTCCTTTTTTCTCTTTGCAAAATATCACCCGAAGCTTGGATGGTTGCTACATGAGACAATTGATAGTGTATAGTATTCTCAAAGTCTAGTCTGCTGAGATATCACATGACTCTACAGAGGGATCTATCGTCAAAATGAAAGCAGTAATCGTCTTAATTAAGTCCATTCTTCATTGCCGCGTCGCCGACAGTCTTCTTCAAAGTGGACTGGGGAGCTGGGCTATCAGTTCTTGAACTTAAGCTCAGTGCATGTTCGGGGCGCTGGGGGGAAAGTAAAGCACACTGTTGAACTGTCAACTCTTCCATTAAGACAGGCAGGAGATTTATTCTTAAAGATAACTTACGGCCGTGCTTTGTTTCGCCATTCTGGGGAGTATGCCACTGCCTGGCCAGTAATTATGAGGAGAGCGGCGACGGAGGAAAATTTGACAAACATATTAAATAGTTAGTGTGATACTTTTCTTTGTGTTGCTAAAGATGTGTGATTGTATAGGTGTTGATTTGTTGGACTAGTTTTGTCCAATAAAGCTGGTCTGGCTAGGGCTTTATATAATAATCGTGACTTGACCATTTGCCACTTCTTCGAAACTCCGAAAGCCAACAGTTTCAATCCACTAAGAGTCATTCACCCCGTGCCGCGAAACTGAGTGGCTTCTGTATGCATATCAATTGGCCTATGCATTTTGTCATCATCGTATACAAAGTATAAGGTATGGTGCATCATCGGCTTAGCGTCACAGCCACTTTGTCGAGGCTCCGATCCTGAAGGACTTTTTCTTGGCCAGTTTTACGAACGGTGCATTGGTAGATAATACGGTGACATTATATTCGCCACGATATAGTCCCATCCTTCGCAGCGCTGCTTAGCGCTGAAGGCAGGAAGTGTTGACTGTTTCATCGATTGAATAACTTGTGATGAACGTCATACAACCAGGACAAGCTGTAGATGGAAACTGCGTCGTGAACAGCACTATCCGCTCCATTTTAATGGCTTCATCTTGTTTAGTGTGAAGCTGCAGCTGTCTTCACTACCGTTGGCCTTGAGGCCTCGGAGTGGCGCATTTTTGGTATACTGACAAACTTCAACCGGGCATAACAATTAGTACCTTTATAACTCATGCATACAATGCAACTCATTATCTCGTAGAATAGAAAAGGGCTTGTTAACAGTCTAGGTGACTTGACCTCTGGCCCCAATGGATAATCTTCCAAGCTTCCTCCTTTTATCAAGAGGTTCAGCCCAATGTGGAAGGGTTCCCTCAGCCCTTTCGTGGAAAGGGGAAACACCGCATGGAATGCTCCATGTGGCGGCCGGGTAGATCGAGTCGTGCGCGTCAAGAACACGTTAGTTGCGCCCTGAAATTTTCCGAACTAGCTACTTACTGCAGGATCTCGAAGGATTCTGTCTCGTGTCAACCAGGGTCGCCGATGCATTCCAGGGGCTGCATCACTCTGCCCATGGGGATTCATACAACTAACTAAACTGTCCGTGTCTTTAAGCACTAGACCTGGAATGGCCGGACTGTCCTGGACAGCTTGACGAGCCTTTTGTATCCTTCTGTTGCTGTTTCTGGGAGCGTATCCTATGTAGGAGTTTTGGTTGATCCCGTGTCGACCAGGACATTCCTAAAGCAAATGGTAAATTTGATCAAGCAGCAGTCTAGTATAAATGAAAAAAATAGCCATAAGTTTGATCTAAAGAATAGATTCGCATGCCCAGCGGACAACAAAGAGTGAACTATTTAATAGTTTGCTTTACAAGGAAGATTTATCTTAGGCAGGGGGTTATGCCACTGCCTGGCCAAACTCGAGGAGAGCAACGCCGTAGAAGGATTTGACAAACATGTTGAATGATTGGTATAGTGGTTGGTATAATAATGTTTTTGTGTAGGTGTTAATATCTAGAAGGGGCTGTGTCTTGTAAGTCAGCGCTGCTTTAGCTACTGTAGATAGGATATTGGACACTTGGAGGAGTGGCTTTAAGCTAGTCCACAGGTTTACTTTACATACTGTAATACATGAGAAACCCTAACAAGGTAAGAAGGTGACTTAAGGGCTGGAACTAAAGGATACAAATGCAAGGGCTACTATAAGGCATGCACACCACTAGAGCACCGTATGCATATGAGTAGATAGCAGCCTTATTGGAGGAATCTCCACTAGGCGTAATAAATTGGGTGTGTGTGTGTGCAATAAGTATAGAGCTCAATGAAAGCTCAGATATTGGTAGCTTGGTGGGATCGTTAAAACAGCACTATTCCGCTGCTTGAAACGCACCGTCGCCAATGTTGAATCGTAGTCATCTTGACACCGGCGGGGAAGGATTCTTCCTCTAGGATCGGAAACACCTAGACAGCGTCGTCTTACAATGTCAGGCTCTTGTCACATGTTTGCCGAGGCAGATTGACATTAGAGGAGTAATTGCTTCGCAAAGCGATGACATAGTCAATACTTTTGAAGAACATAGTTACAATGATCTCGAACGTGATTCTAGTATATACGGGCGTTTTGGAGCTTTGACTTTAAAGCCTTTGGCTTCGATATTGTGTGGTGGAAATCGCGCGTGCAGGGGATCATCGCGCTACGCGTACAACTCCCCTTATATAAGATAAGGGAATTATAATATTAAGGATTAGTTAGGACCTTTTAATGAATTTGTAAAATTACCTACTTTAGGGATTTATATAGCCTTTATTAAAAAGATATATTAAAATAAAAGTATAAAAGTAAGTTATAAATATTAAATATAAATCTATAAATTTCTAAAAATAAAACAGAACGCGCTGCTGCCGCACCCGGAAATGGTGGGCGTCCGTAACGGGCAAGGTGCGGTCGCCGCTCGTCGCGCGCCTGCCATGACGCCCCTCCTTTCGCCTGCGACAGCATATATAGACCCGACCTCCCACCACCTCCCCAGAGTGTATTTTTGACTTTGCTCCCCTCGACATGATCCTCCTTGTCTTTTTCAAGGCTGCTTGGTACCCTGGTTTCGCACCCAAGCTGTGTCTCAACCTCTGAGCTGACTTGGCCCTTCCATTCACCCGTCGCCGATAGTCTTCCGAATCCTGCGGCTTGCCCCTTCCGCCGTCGCTTGAATTTGTTCACATTGCAGCTAAATGCTCGGCATCTGTGAGTGGTGTGCTCGCATGAGCATTTGATTGACTCCGTAATGGCGGTATTCAGCGCAACCAGTAAACAAATCGTCAATTTTCTGGATTGTTGTTCGTCATGCTGACTCCGAGACAGGAATTCCTTTGGGTTTCGTGCAATGGTGCTTTGGCTCCATCGACCGCATATATCTCCTCCAATGACAAAAATGCCTCATACCCCTTTTTCGTCAATCCGTCCTCTCACGGCTGGGGCGAGTTGGAACTAGCTGCAGAGTGACCAGCGAGACACGACACGTCATTAGCGATGAGGCAGGGGAGGAATTCCTCGAGAATGGAGACTCTCCTAGCCCGACGGTCACACTGAGCTGGCTTGGGGAATTCTTGGCACATGACGCGACAGGAACTTTTGAAAATGGAGGCCTCGACACTCCGCGGTCCGGGCAAACATCTTCTAGCGATGCAACTCTGGTTGGTCATGAGAACAACTTTGGTGGAGATTCGGGCTGACTTGTCCGCCTAGTCATGGCTACATATGCATAGTCTGCGGAGATGCAGCCTGGACAGGGAGAAAATCCGGAATTGTGTCAGCAGGTATGACTCGGCATATTTGAGATTGGCAGACCGAGGGGCAAGAGGCAACAAGGCTCAGCTCTAGGACGCTGATCGCTGTGTGATGGAACTTTTTGGGTTGGCGAGCGAGCCGCTGTTGTACAAAGAAGGCGATGCCAGAGTCTTTCGCGCGGAGTTTCAAATAGAAAAACCTCGAGATAATCCTTGGTGTTTATTAGGACAAATATCTTGGCCTCTCGCTTATTAACTAAGACAGACACAAACTTATGTTATTATCATGAAGGCTCCCATTTTCCTCGACAATCAGCACTTTTGGACTCCATCAGCACACTGTCAAGCACAAGATGCTGGCAGCAAACCGCTACTCTCCCAGCTGCAGAAGTTTCGATCACTAGATAATGCTGGGAAACCATGCGCATCGCTGTTGCGGTCAAGCCCTCGTGCACCCGACAATCAGGCGGTGACCTCGAACGAGACTATATCTATATCCTCTGACGAGGAGTGCAGCGACGAACAGCGGCTGCAGAAGAGTCCCACGCATAACTCGATTCCGTCAACCCAAGCGGACATCGCTCACCAGAGCAATGCTGGGTCCGTGTACTCGACAAGTCGATGTACTAGCATGCTGGTATGTGATGAGCAAGCTAAGCCCGAGGACGATCGGGAAGCATTAACCAATGCGCTTTGTGCAACCCCATGTTCCGCACTTGATTCCTTTTCTCCGATGGCCAACTGTGGCGGGGGATGCAAGTGTCGACTGTGAGCAGTGTCT